>CM056503.1:1301981-1534874 GCA_029783415.1 Anisodus acutangulus
AAAGGCCCAATGAATTGGGATTTTCCTATTGGTCCAGCCCTATTTCCAATAGACCTCGGCTAAGAATAAAGCAATAATAATAAATCAATAACAAAGCAAGTCAATTAGGCAAAAGACAGTAACTACAACAAAATAGTATGCTACGTGAAGTATGAGAGACAGAAATCGAAGGACACGAAACTACAAAGTATAAGCTTGGCAACGTTCTACTACCTACTAGCCGACTACCCTAATCCTAGTCCTCCACATCCTCCTATCTAAGGTCATGTCCTCGATGAGCTGCAACTGTGCCATGTCATGTCTAATCACCTCTCACCAATACTTGTTCGGCCTACCTCTACCTCTCCTGCAATCATCCATAGACAACCTCTCACACCTCCGTACTGGGCCATCAGTGCCTCTCCTCTTCACAGGTCCGAATCATCTCATCCTCGCTTCCCGCCTCTTGTCTTCCATCGAGGCTACACCCACCTTGTCCCGGATATCTTCATTTCTAATCCTATCTCTTCTAGTATGCCCACACATCCACCGCATCATCCTCATTTCCGCAACTTTAATCTTCTGAACGTGAGATTTTTTGACTGACCAACACTCCTTCCCATACAACATGCCTTTTTATTTGCTTAATAAATGTAATTAGAGTTGGCACTTGGCAAAGCTAGTTCATTTCTTTTCACCTGCCACTGTTTTTATTATATAATTTATAATTTCTCGATGATAATCAACTACTGTCTCATAAAAATCAAAGTTTGAATTGTTTTAAATGGTTATCTTCTCTGGTTGACATAATTTCTAGTATTTGAAGTCTTAAATTCAATTAATAAATTTATTGTCCTCTTGAATTGAATGGGTTATCCATGATCTGAACGAAATTAAACCAAAGATATAATAATGGTTTTGCCTTGTGTTCGGGCAGATTTACAGTCAACCCTCGCCGTAGAATTCGACAGCACAATGGAGAGGTGGGGATGGGTGCTTGGAGGACCAAGAAGAAGCGTCCATGGGAGATGATTTTATGCATATATGGCTTCCCTACTAATGTTTCCGCCCTCCAGGTAACTATGTAATACATGTCTGGATTTACTTTTCATAATTGGTCGTTGTGTTATAGATTTATGTTGTTTAAAAAATATCTACCATGTACATTTTTGAAATAAACTTAATGCAAGGAGTAAATCATATTTTCCAACCAAAGCTAAATCCAAACAGTCCCTTTAAACCAATCTCCGAATCCAATATTGTTCTCGAGAACCAATCCAAGACCACTTATTTTAAAAGAAAACTGAAACTGAGTCAAACGCCATAAACTGTTTGTAACCATGAATTTTGTTGGGTTACCTTTGGTCACTGACACTGAATAGACTCAGAGTCGTTGACAATCTCTTACTGCAAAATTCTAACTGCTGCGCCGCTGTTAATTGTTGCCTTGTGAAATAAATAAATCCGCTTTATTTCAAGTGAACCAATTGAGAAATAGCCTAAACTCTTGGCATTTGTGAATTTTTGATGTTAAATTCTAGGTTCGTTCTTTGAAACTTCACAATTATGCATATTCTCTTTGTTCGTGCCAGTTGGAGGTTTCAGGTTGCGTTTGCTTATCTGAAACCTGAATTTGCTTCAAGGATAGACTATTTCAAGCTGGTTGGAGATATCAAACAATATCAATTAGTTGTTCTTTTTATTGAATATTGCAGTTTGAGTGGGCCTGGCAGCATCCAGTAGAATCCCGTGCAGTTAGACAGGCAGCAGCATCATTCAAAACTCTTGGAGGAGTTGCTAATAAGATTAAATTGGCATATACAATGCTTACTCTTCCTGAGTGGCGAAGGTATGTAATTTGTTTTGCCTGAGGTGGACTGGCATCAAGTCTTGTTGGATTTTGTTCTCATTAAGTTTTGTCTTCTTTGTTCAGCCTAAATCTCACAGTAAATTTCTTCTCCACAAAATACAAGATGCATTCAGCTGGTTGCCCCAGTCTTCCAGAGCACATGAGAGTCCATGTTTGTGCGCTGGATGAACTTCCCTGTTATACAGGAATTGTCAGGGATGAGTATACAACTAACAATTGGGATAATAGTGAAGAATATGAGGGAAGCAGTGAAAAATTAACAGACGGAAGATCAGCCGGGTCCACGGATTCTAACAGTTCTTGTAGTAATCAAGACAGCACCGAAGAAAATGTCGATGAACATATTGATTGGAGAGAAGAACTTGACGAACATGCTGAAGAAAATAGCACTCCCAGTAGAGAGGATCCTGAGCAGTCATATATTATCATTGACTCGCCAGTGAGAACATCTGCTTCAATTCAAAGTGGTTGTTTTGATATAGCAGACACCATAGACAGATACGAATTGGATGATGAATTTGGTGGGAAACTGGGCCAGCAGGCCAACAGGCCATGTTCAACAAAAACGGATTCTTATCATGATCCATTGCCAACCAAGAATGCTGGTTTGTCTAGTGAAGTTGAGGTTATTGATCTTTTTACTCCTCCATGCTACAAAGTAGGTGCTGACAACAAGAAAAGAAGACTTTCTACTACTTGTCCTGAAATAATAGACTTGACAGACTCACCTATTTATGTCTAATGTACTAGCATAAGGATGCAAAACTAGGGGAACAGGTGATTGAGAATCTTCTAAGTTTGGATCCACACGATGGAGGAAACTATGTCTTCTTATCCAACATCTATGCATTTTTAAACCGATGGACTGAAGTTGATCAGTGCCGGAAGTGAATGGTCGAGAGGGGTGTGTGCAAAACTCCTGGATGCAGTTCAATCGAGGTGGGAGATATTGTATATGAATTTGTAAGGTCTGCGTACATCGTACCCTGCCCAGACCCCACTTGTGTGATTACACTGGGAATGTTGTTGTTGTTTGTAGCTGGAGGTACTTCACATCCTCAAATTAATGTATTCCTGGATAAGATTGCGAAGATACTACAGGCGCATGGATATGAACCAGATACAACTTCCATACTGCATGATATTGAGGATGAGGAGAAGGAGAGTGTGGTTAGATACCACAGTGAAAGAATTGCTGTTGCTTTTGGACTTGTGACCATGTCACCTGGAAGGATAATTCTGATTGTGAAGAATCTCAGAACATGTATGACAGATATCATTGTAAACTTTTGGTGTTTTGTATATTCATTTCATTTATTGACATGTTTGTATAAATAGCTTTATGTTCTATTGGTCCTTAGTTGGTAGCATGGTCGTGATTAAACATTTTAATCCAATAATACAATTACTCATCTTTAAATATATTCAGAAAATCCCGATTGATATTTTGCCTAAACCATGTCTTGACCTTCATCCCATATTTTGGGTTGTAATTACTGGGAACTTTCAAAGACCCAACTCAAATTCCACACACACATATAATATCTATATGTGTGTGTGTGTGTGTTTGTGTTTCATGTTTCATTGTACGCAGCGAAGAATTTGTGTTTCATGTTTCATTGTACGCAGCGAAGAAAAAACTTAAATTTCAAGCAATTAAGGTCGGTTATTTGAATTTTCACTCTCTATATCGATCCAATTAAGCTAAGAGCGGAATCTCTCTTATTTTATTTATTTATGTACTTTGTGCTACGCCATTTTATAATTAGGTTGTCATTATAAAATGTTGCTAAACATTGACACTGTAAATTGAAGAAGTTTATGTTAGGACAAAGGAAAAAAGAACAAGAACAAAAAGTGCATGTATCTTGAAAAAAAGAAAGCATTCACACTTGTATGAAAACGATAGGAGAAAACAGTGAGAAGCGCACAAAAATAATAAATTTTATCTACGCTTTAGCACATCAAAAACTTCTCAATTTGATCAAATTTTGATTGAGTCGATTGACTACATTTATACTTTAAACTCTTCTTTTTTTCTTCACTAATTTGAGATAAATTAGAAAATTTCTATTATTAGTTGTTTAAATGTTATACTTATTTTTACTCTTAACATACAAAGTTTTTATCAACCTGGAAAGGCTCATCGCAAATATTGGAGCTAATGTTATTATGTAAGTACACTAAGACAATAAAATCTTAATCCTAATTAATTGATATATCTTATATAGATCTTTTGCTTCATTATGTGGGGTTTATGCAGTATGTATATGTATGAGATGGAATTTACAAGGGATAATTGCATTTTTGGTCTCTCAATTGTTGATGGATTCTTATTTTGATCCTTGTAATATTTGACTAGACACAGTTAATCTTCAATTGATAAAAATATGTGTTTTGATCCCTTATTTAGGAAACATGTGATATTTAGAGTACTTTGAGAATTATATTACCCACAAATATGGAATAACAATACACATTTAATATAATACATCAATAATTGAATAATTAAGAATTTGAAGATTTTGTTAAATTTAGGCAGAATTCACACGTTTGAGGGATCAAAAGTGCATTAAATGTGCTTAGCCATAAATCATAACGATCAAATTAGAATTTATCGATATTTTATGGACTAAAAAGGCTAATATCCCAATTTACATAATCAACATGGTAAGAATAAACTCAAAATTTTACTTTACACAATTAATTAAATTATTTGTCCATTGAAATCTAACCTCGTGACACTAAAATAGACAAAAAAAATATAAATTTAAAATGAAGTAAATACTCACTCAATCTCAAGTTATTTATCAGTTTTATTTTATTTTATACGATCTTCAAAAATATTAATTAGAAAAGTTATTTGACTGACTTTATCCTTATTTATTTAAGTTATAATATCTCTCCATTAAATATTTGCTCTATTTTTTATTTATGTGTCCATTAATGATAAAATTCTACTAAGTGTAAAATGACGAAAAAATAATTAATTATGACTTGAATTTTTAAAATGACAAATAATTTAAAATAATTATTTTTAATAATCACTATAAATGATTTGAGAAGGGATAGTATTGTTCAGATCTTCATTTTTCGGAAGTATTGAACAAAACAACAATAATATATTTAGTGAAATTACACAATGTAAAATCTGAGAGGGTAGATTTTTCTATCTTGATAGAGAGGCTATTTTTGAAAGCACCGTCGAATAAGAATAAGCAATTCAAATAATATAAAAATAAAAATAATGAACGCAAATAACTTGTGATAAAAAAAAGCACTAAGTAGCACAAAGAACATGCTACTCGCAATGTAGACTTGAAAGCCGGTTTCTTAAATTGCAGAGCAGAGATTGTGTGTTCCTCATTAGTCAACGAAGTTTTTGTTGGAGTCAACTCAACAATTTTAAGTACTTAAATATGCCCCCAACTACATATTAGAAACACGTAATTTGTAATTTTCCACTTTGTTTGTATTCATCAAAAACCCCCTGCTTGCCAGCTCTTTTTTCCTCTTCTTCTCCACCAAAATGGCCCCATTCAAACCCTAATTCGAGATTCATGGAAGAGTTTGAATTTTGCTCAATTTGATACTTGGGTTTTGCTGCATAGTTGATTCCATAAATACCCTTTAGTTTTTATTGAGTAACCGAGTATTTTTTTCATAAAGGTATGGACTTTTTCAGCTGACTTGTAATAAAATTCAATTATTCTTGTTTCCTTACAACCCCAAGTTAAAGTTTTTGTTTTTCCTCTTTGTTTGCTAGTTGAAATTGGGATTCAAATGGTGTTGGTTTATATTGACTTCTCTTAGTCATTGAACTTGATCAACAACTCACACATGTGGGGTCTGGAAAGTTTAGAGTGTATGCAGACCTTACCTCTACCATGAGGATAGAGAGGCTGATTCCGATAGACCCTCGGCTTTTGAACTTGATCAAGTGAATTGTTAATTGTACTGTTTATGATTTGTTGGGGTCATTGTAATTTTGATCTTAGATTAAAGGGGTACTATTTGTATCCCGATCATTTCTCTTTTGGGTTCTTTGTGATATTCTCTTGTTGTTTAGTTTTGGTCACATTTTTCAAAGATGGAATTTTGTTGCGGAGTTGATTTCATAAATACCCTTTAGTTTTGATAACGGAGTAACAAAGTAATTTTTGATAAAGGTATGAACTTTTTCAGCTGACTTATGTAAAATTTAATTTAATTCTTGTTTCCTTACAACCCCAAGTTAAAGTTTTTGTTTTGCCTCTTTGTTTGCTAGTTGAATATGGGGTTGCAAATGGTGTTGGTTTATATTGACTTCTATTAGTCATTGATCTTGATCAAGTGAATTGTCAATTTTACTGTTTATAGTTTTAATTTTGATGTTAGATTAAAGAAGTACTAGTTGTATCCCATCCCAATCATTTCTCTTTTGGGATCTTCTGTTATTCACTTGTTGTTTAGTTTTGGTCACATTTTCAAAGATGGAATTTTGTAGATGCAGAAAGCATGATCTTGACTAATGACAACAAGTGAACAGAAGAGAAATGTCCATGGCTTGATAAAAAACTTAAGCTTAGATAAAAGAATTCTTTAAGTGGACACTTAATATTGTGTAGCATCCATCCTATGAAGTCTCTTTGTGTATTGGACAATCTTTTCTTCCCAATTTGTCTTTTTTTTTTGTTTTTTTTGGTTTTATGTTGTTTTGCTTTAACTGTTATTATTTACCGTCTCTTGTTCTTCACTTAGCATACTGTTTTATTGTAGCTATTGCTCCTTTTTCCTATTTGACCTGCTTTGTTATTGCTTATTCTGAGCCGAGGGTCTATCAGAAACAACCTCTTTACCTCCAAGGTAGGGCTAAGGTCTGCGCACACTCTACCCTCCCCATACCCCACCTATGGGATTTCACTGTGTATGTTGTTGTTGTTGTTGTTTTGCTTTAACTCTAGAATATAAGTCTAGAAAAATGGGAAGGGGAGAGTATTGCTTCACACGTTTAATTTTGCTTTTTCCATCACATAATGGAAGCTTTAGCATTTCATATTAATGGAAGCAACTCTTGCTCAGGAGATCGGGTTTTGCATAGCGTGTCATTTGTTTGAGATTCTTGTGTCGGGATTGTTGAAGTGTGTGACCATCTCATCTAAAAGCTTAAGCTGTTAGAGAGAGCACACTTTTATTTTCTTAATAATATTCGCAACAGGGATCTGAAGTTATGTTAGATGCTTTGACAGGTACAAAGCTTATAATGGCTGAAAGCTGGGATGGGAATCATGATCCTGGTAGCCCGTCTGAGGAGAGTCACCATCTTGAGAGACTCCACATAGAACCAATTTATGATGCATTCATATGCCCTTTGACCAAACAAGTAATGCAGGATCCTGTTACTCTGGAAAATGGCATGAGTTTTGAGAGGGAAGCTATTGAGAAATGGTTCAAGGAATGTAGGGATAGTGGAAGAAAGCCTGTGTGCCCTTTAACGCATAGAGATCTGAAAAGCATGGAGCTGAATCCAAGTATAGCTCTACGAAATACCATTGAAGAATGGAATACAAGGAATGAAGCTGCACAAATTGATATGGCTCGTAGATCATTATCTCTGGGTAGTGGAGAGGGTGATATTATGCAGGCTTTAAAGTTTGTTCAGCACCTTTGCCAAAAAAGTCGCTCCAACAAACATGTTATCCGGAATGCAGAGCTCATACCCATGATTGTAGACATGTTAAAATCCAGCAGCCGCAGAGTTCGATGTAAAGCTCTTGAAACGCTTTTAGTTGTGGTAGAGGACGACGATGATAATAAGGTTGTTTTAGAACTTTGGTAAAAAAGTATTTATGTTGTTACCAAAGTCTGTTGTATGATGTAGATTGTTCCTATGGTTTATGTTTTCCCTTATTAATTTCTTTTCTTGCAGGAAATAATGGCTGAGGGCGACAATGTACGCACAATAGTGAAGTTCTTATCATATGAGCAATCCAAAGAAAGAGAGGCAGCCATTTCTTTGCTGTATGAGCTATCCAAATCTAAACCTTTATGCGAAAAAATCGGTTCAGTTAATGGGGCCATTCTGATTCTGGTTGGAATGGCTAGCAGCAAATCTGAGAATCTTGTGACTGTTGAGAAGGCTGAGAATACTCTGGAGAATCTGGAGAAGTGTGAGATTAATGTAAAACAAATGGCAGAAAATGGTCGGCTGCAGCCCCTATTAACTCTACTACTTGAAGGTACTTTACTTGATATCTGAGTCTCCCTCTCTTGTGCCTCTTTGTATTACTCTAAATGTTTATTTGTTCTGATTCAGGGCTTCAGAGGAGGACAGCTTTTCTGTTTGTTTGTTTGTTCTCTCTCTGTTGCCTTTTGTTGTTGAAACAACATGTCAAATTAATTAAGTCTAAAGATACTGTTTCAGTGTGGAGAGAAAATTTTGCATACATTGGATAATTAACAAAAAACTCAAATAAGCTCCTTTTTTCTTAGGCAGCATATTTTACTTATTTTTATGATTCTAGTAGGTATAGTACATCATACACCATGAGGGGTTTTGATCACGTGGGAGCGTGTAGGAAGTTCTTTACTTCAAAGCATGTCTAAACCGTATTTAATGATAGGAAATTAAAGGGAAAGTTTACCCTAGAAGTTCTAGACAAAATAATGAAAGCCAAAAGACAAATATCATTAAGAATAATAGTTGAATGTATTGCAAACCTGAAATACAGTTCTATTTATAGGAAAAAGGACTCTTTACAATCCTCATCAATAACAATCTAGAACTCCTAATTATTGCGAATCAGGAAACTGATTAAAGGAACTAAAAATGACGTCCATGCAATCCTACATCCTTTCTTCCCTTTCTTTTGCTCTGCCCATTGAAGTTTCTTCATGTGCAGCTCTCTTAATTTGCATTGCTCCCCCTTGTCGTAATTCACTTCCTTATTTAGCATCCTTTTCCTTGCCCTTCCAATTGAAGTTTCATGTGCGGCTCTCTTAATTTGCATCGCTTCCCCTTCTTGTCGTAATTCATTTCCCTATCTAACTTATAAGTTGATTATAAATTATCGTGTGCTGCAACTGCATACTTTACCTCCGAAATTGTCTTACGTTCACGGCATGACGTCAAAGAATTGCATGATGTTTCATAATATCAATCAGATCTTAGTTTCCGTTCTGTGATAGAGAAAGAGTTTGACGAAATCAAAAAAAGCTAAAATGTTATCTAAATACTTGATAAGTTCATGAAGGAGGAAGAAAAAATCCTACATGATATTCAAGATAGTTGCTATGAAATTTCAGACGCAATGCAAGTATTTCAGAAAAAATTATTACCAAAATCTGATGATGAAAAATAGGAGGATTGTTCCTTAGATTTGGGATCTCCACTAATCTGTGATGGTGCATCCATACACTTGGACTTAATCTTTCTAAGGCTCTACAGAATGATAATGAGGAAAACAGTAACCACCATGAGTTCCAAAAAGCATCGAGTTCTTCACCAGTGGGCCTACTAGGATGGGAGAGAGCCTAAACAACAGTCTTCAAGTGCATCCCAATAATTTGACTGTTCAATTACTAAGGTTCAAGACTTCACCGTCTCAGCTATACCTCTGTTTTTCCTTTGGTATGCTCTTTTTTATTGTTGTTGTTTGGGGGGGGGGGGGTTAAGATCACAGAGTGGGGTTTGGCGCACTCCTTCTTTTGATGTTTTTCAGTTAACCAAAAAGTCACATCTGTGCAAAAACTCATCACCCATGGACATTTGGCAGCAATTTCCCAGAGTTGCAGTACTTGATCTGTTGTTCTCCTTACACTTATTACATCTCTCTAAGCAAAATCAGTTGCTTTATTTCATTTAACATCTTCCAAGTTAATTTTATTGTCGCATCAATTGTTCCAGGATCATCAGAGACCAAACTCTCCATGGCTGTTTTCCTTGGTGAGCTGGTTCTCAATAATGATGTGAAAGTGTTGGTGGCTAGGACTGTTGGTTCATCACTGATCAACATCATGAAACATGGTAATATGTCATCAAGGGAGGCTGCTCTAAAATCTCTAAATCAAATCTCATCTGATGAGTATAGTGCCAAGATCCTCATAGAGGCAGGTATACTTCCTCCTCTTGTCAAAGATCTATTCTTTGTTGGGGCCAACCAACTGCCCATGAAATTGAAAGAGGTCTCTGCAACAATTCTTGCAAATATCGTCAACACAGGTTATGATTTTGATTCAGTCCCGGTTGGATCTGAACATCAGACGCTTGTCTCAGAGGACATAGTTCACAATTTTCTACATCTTATTAGCAATACGGGTCCTGCAATAGAATGCAAGCTTCTCCAGGTTCTTGTTGGACTCACCAGTTCTCCCACAACTGTTTTTAACGTTGTTTCTGCCATTAAAAGCTCGGCTGCTACTATTAGTTTGGTTCAGTTTATTGAGGCTCCACAGAAAGATCTTCGAGTAGCTTCAATAAAGCTTCTACGGAATCTCTCTCCACACATGGGTCAAGAACTTGCTCGTTGCTTACGTGGTACATCAGGTCAGCTCGGTAGTCTAATTAAAGTCATAGCAGAGAATACTGGTATATCCGAGGAGCAAGCTGCAGCAGTTGGACTTTTAGCTGATCTCCCTGAAAGGGATAGGGGACTTACAAGGCAAATGCTAGATGAAGGTGTCTTCCAGCTGGCAATCTCCTGGATAGTCAGTTTCCGACAGGGAGAGACAAGAGGGAGTCGCTTTGTTACGCCATATCTAGAAGGGCTTGTGAAGGTTCTCTCACGAATCACATTTGTTTTGACTGATGAACCCGATGCTGTTGCACTTTGTCATGAACGTAATGTTGCTGCACTCTTCATTGAACTTCTGCAGACCAACGGGCTCGATAATGTGCAGATGGTTTCTGCCATGGCTTTGGAGAACTTATCTCAAGAATCCAAAAACTTGACCAAATTACCTGAGCTACCGAAGCCGGGTTTTTGCGTCTCGATTTTCCCCTGTTTGAGCAAACCACCTGTTATATCAGGATTGTGTAAGGTCCATCGTGGGACATGTTCTCTGAAAGACACCTTCTGTCTCTTGGAAGGACAAGCGGTGGACAAGTTGGTGGCGCTTCTTGACCACACAAATGAAAAGGTCGTCGAGGCATCACTTGCAGCTGTATGCACTTTGTTAGATGATGGAGTTGATATTGAACAAGGTGTCCAGGTATTGTGTGAGGCTGAAGGAATCAAACCTATACTTGATGTTTTACTCGAGAAGCGGACCGAGCCTCTACGCAGAAGAGCAGTTTGGGCAGTTGAAAGATTACTCCGTACAGAGGATATCGCCTATGAAATTTCTGGTGATCCAAACGTGAGCACAGCTCTTGTAGATGCTTTTCAACATGGTGATTATAGGACTCGGCAGATTGCTGAGCGGGCACTGAAGCACGTCGACAGAATTCCAAACTTCTCCGGGGTATTCCCTAACACTGGCTGATCTTCGTCGAGCTGTTTACTTCACCTTTGAGGAAATTGTGGCCATTTCCACTACTGAGTTCCTTAGATGAATCTCAGTGTTGTTGTATGGAGCAGGTAAATAGTAAAAAAAAAAATCTGTTTTCTTCTTTATAGAGGGGTTTTTGAATTCTTTCTTCTTCCCCTAGGCCACTTTTCTAGTGATCATCTTCATTCATGTCTATTCATTCTATTTTCTTCACACTATTATTTTCCTCCCTAGATGTTGATGTAAGATTTATTGTTGTAAAATGTGTATTATTATTCAAGCATTACGAGTTATTGCCGAACCAATTAAAAAATTGTTGTATGATCTGAGTCAGTTTATTTGAAGTTTCTATCGAATAAAAATCATTGGTCGATTCAAGCTACTTAAATACCTTTACATTTTTTCTCATTTTTACGTGGAAACCCTTGAAATGGAAAAAATTGTAATAATGATATAATTCTTGTAGTATGTGATTCAGAGCACCCTTTCAACTGACAAAGTGAAATAGTTGATATTAAGATTATTTGTTTTGATTTTTCTCTCCATAAAGTGCACATTTTGGGGTGAAAAATCAAAATTAATGTATTCAATTATACATGTATTATATATCTCAAAGCATATATATGGCTCATGAGGCAATCCTCATTGTGATAAACAAGCTTACTAAATGATAAATGATACTAGGACCTGTAACATTGTAATAATCTTTGAATGGTCCACACCTTTTATGCTAGGCATAGCACAAGAACCTTAAAAACCAGAGTTATATTATTCCAATGCTCAAAAGACAAATTACAGAACAAATGAATGACCTGCATCAATAGAACAAATGGGAATAAAAATGAAATAAACAAGAATATAGATTAAGTTAAACAGCATCAAAAGTCCAACAAATGGTAAAGACTGTCCATAACAAAAGAATATGAGGGAGAGAAAAATAACTGCACATATTGTGACTAGTTGGAGTTCTTTATCAGTTACAAATGCAGTACTGCCATGGATTTCGTCAAGCAAGAAGCAGCATCCAATTCGTGAGGGAGACGGTTCCTTGAGATATGGCTCCAGTTTATTCCAGCATCAGATACTTCTCCAACGGTCAAGAAGTCTAGCACCTGCCCGAATATTTTGAACATTTCGACTCCAAATATAGAGTTCTTATCAGCTATAAATGCAGCGTTCCAATCCATTGGAGCATCTGGATGTATCGAAACTTCTTTCCAAGTGAGATAAACAAGATCAAGCTCCCAAAGCTTTCGTACTGCTTTGTTTCTCCTCCCAATATGACCTTCCCCTTCACACCAGGAGACGGATAGCATGAAAAGCCGACTATTGCAGCATATAAGTTTAGGGTGGTATTCATGAACTCGGGTAGGGAATGGACTGGTTTGGATTCTAACCCAATAGCCCTTCTCAACGTCGTACGCTGCTAGCTTATCGGTTTCTGAATAAACATAAAACATCCCATTGCACACGACCCCTGAACAAGCTATTCCGAAATCTAAAGGAAGCCTCTGGATCTCTGTCCATTTATTTGACATGGAATCATAAATTTCCCCGGAATCAAGAGGCTCGTCCCAGCACCCGAGACCTCCTACAACAATCAAGAGAAAACGTCTTTGATCTTTATTTGAATGTTCGCTTTTTTGTTTGACAAACTTGTATGATTTCACATTGGGCAAGAATGTAACCTCATTTTCATCCAGAGAATGTCGAAATTGGCGTCTCACTGATAGTCTATGAGGATCTTCATAAACATCAGATACACCACCAACTCTCGGACAGTAAAATCTTCTGTCTCCTCGAGTTTGTTGATTCCTAATAATTAAACAATCTGAACTGATCTCATAAGTTCCTAAAATAGGGGATGATCTTGCATGCTTCATTGGTGCAGCTTTACGCCACGTTCTCATCAAGGGACTAAAAACGAGCACGCTTTTATGTGTCTTGAATGAGCTCTTATCAACTTTCCCAAAGTTAGTAAGGCTAGAACAGCCTCCAACAACATAAACATCATCATGGATACCAGCAACAGAAAATAAAAACCTCCCTTTCAGAACTTCAGAATTAATTTTGTGCCATTGGTTGAAGGAAACATCCAATGCATGTATTTCTGCAGAACAACAACCGTCTTTTACAACCCCAAAAAGAAACAACCACGGATTTTGAAACGAACCTTCCTGCCTCATTCGCAAGAAACGAGGCGTCATTGTCAAGTTTCTCCATTTCTTGCACACTAACCTAGCATTCATGAGACTTATAAACCGAAGCCTCAATAAGCACATTTCAACGATATCATCTGGCAAAAACACATTCATGCTTTTGTTCGCTTCAAGCTCTAGAGATTTCCTGTTGGTCCTCTTCCAGAATTTTTCTCTCATCCCATAAGAGAAGCAATCTACTGAGGTTTCTTCATTTCCACATATCAGGGTGTACCCTTTGCCTTCCTCACTTGCATTTGACCTTCTTCGACCGCATGAATCCCCTAAGTCGTCACCAGTGTCAGCACCCACTTTGCAACCACCCCCTCTACCATATAGAGTTAGACATCTCAAGGAGAAACCCCGGTCATCATCCTTTTCTCCTCCTCCACTTCTATGGTTCTTCGTTTTCAACTTTTGGCTCACACTTCTGACTAGCCTTTTCGACACGCTTAAAGACTCCAAATCTTGTTGAAGAGATTCTTCTCCTGTTAATCTTTCTGATGTCATCTTATTATCCTACAATTGTATTTAACAAGAAAAAAAAGGCAATATCTTACTGATCCCTTTCCCTTATATAATGATCATAATTATGTGGAACGTTTATCACATAAATTGACAAGCTGGAGGAAATTCAAGTCCCATATATTTCAAAGAGACACAAAAATAAAAAACCCTTCTTCTATCTTGTTTGCAGACACCTTAACTTTTTCGAAGCAACGACAAAAATATTACTCCTCGAACACACATACATCTTAAAGTAGAGAAGCAAAAAAATCCCGGAAAATGTACCACATAGCTACTAACAAATGAATGCAGTTCCCCCTTTCGATCAAAAAATATAACTCATTCTTTCACTAAAGCCACTAGGAATCTAAAGGATGATTGTCTATATGTATTCCAAAGACACAAATTTTAGGTTAAAATGAACAGGATGCTTCAAATTTCGTTCTGTTTTTCATTAAAAGCAAACCTCATGTTATTATTCCTGATATATCTTCATCTATCCATCCCTTAACCTAGAAAATCAATAGAATCTCCAATAGTTATAATCCATCCAACCACACACCCTGGGACAAAAAGAAACAGCTGAAAGAAAGGCCAAACAGGAGCTTAAAAAACAGATAAAGAAAATGCAAAAGCTCAGAGAGCACAAACACAAAATAAGCTCAAGAACAGTGAAAGATCAAAACTTTATGCCAAACAAACCTTGAAACCAGAAACATAGCCACATACCCAGATGGAGCAAATGCAAAAGCTTAGAGAGCATAAAGACAGTAAGCTCAAGAACATTGAAAGATCAAAACTTTATGCCAAACAAATCTTGAAACCACAAACATATCTACATACCCATATGGAGCAAAAGGGAAAGGGGAGAAAAAGCATGTAAAGTTCAAGGGAAAAAAAAACCTCTTTAATCAAGTCATTTGAGCTCCATACACCATGGATCCACAATCAAGATTCATTTTTTCCCCAAGATTTTGATACCCCAAATGAGATCTTGTAGTCATATCATTAAAGAAAGCATCTTTAATCTCAGTGAAGCAAGAATCAATCAAATAATCTCATGTAAAAAAAACAAGAAAGAATGTTAAAATGAAACCCCACAGCTTATCTTAATCAAAATAACGTAAGAGAACCTAATTTTCATTCCAAGCAGAACAAGTAGTGTACTTTCCTTTTTATTTATTTGATAGTATTATTATATTGGTGTTCGTTGGGAATGAATTTAGTAAAGCTAACAAGAGGAGCTCAGATTATTACTCTTACTTTTACACAAAAAATAACAAATACAAAAGCGACCTCTCTCTCTTTTTCCACATTCACTGCGTTATCTGGCTTTTGTTTTTTCTTTATTGTTTTTAATTACTCCCCTCCGGGTCCATTTTCGTTATCGTATTTACTAAAAATAATTAATTTGTCATTTTAAAAATTAAGATATAATTATTTATTACTTTTTTCAATTTAAATAGAGTGTTTACTTGATAATTTGCACATCCCTTGAAAAATGCTTTCCTAGACAAAATAAGTAATTTGACTAAATTACTCATAATTAAATAGATATTAAATTTGATCACTTAACACTTATTAAGGGCAAATGATAAGTGGACACTCTTTTGAACCAAAAGCAAAAAATAAATGGATATTCTTTTTGAAATGGGGAAATATGTTTTACTTTTACCGTTACTCACTAAATGTGAAAAGATATAATGTGTTGAAAAAGAGAGTAGTATTAAATTGAGATTAAGGAATAAGTAAGGATAATTTAATCAAATTATATTTTTAGTTAATGTTTTCTTAAGTAACGTATAAAAGGAAAAAATGACAAGTAGAATGGATCGGAGGAAGTACTACTGTCATGTTTTAATTTATGTGATATTTTTAAAATTTATACAAATAGCACTATGCATTTTACTTATTCCAATGTCAATAGGATAAAAAACTATTTTAAAATATTGATTAAAGTTGACATTTTGAATTTCGAAAAGCATAAATTGAAAATAAGGAGTACTTGTATAATTTCCCCCGTTCCATTTTTAAAATTTTCACTATTCTCTTTTAAATATTAATCTCAATTAAATGTAGTCCAACTAATTCCGTACTTACATTTGTTGGCCCGAGACACTATTTATAAATCTAACATTTTTTGAACATTTGGTTGAAAAATAGTTTTTAGGCACTTTTCTAAAAACATTTTCAATATCCCACACATTTTCCCTTGCATTTCCAATGTTTTCTAGAAAAAAATATGTTCAAATGGGGTCCTAGTATTTTTATACATTGATATGTCAATTCATAGAGACTATTGACCGGGACTTTGTACAAGTAATCAAAATTTTGATATTAAGGAAAAAAAGAGAAACAAGAGACAAAAATGAGATTTTTTATTTATTGGATAAGAGCATGCAATAGTTTATTATGAATTAAATGGAAGTAAAAGAGGGAACTTTCAATTGAAAAAACAACTCCATTTAATAGGATCATTAAGTGCAATTGCCAATTATTTTGAAATAAATACACCAACCACAAAAGACTGTTTGAAATATTTATAATTTAAAATAAAATTCTTTTAATCCAATGTATTTTTCTTTCTTTTGGGGTTTGAGTTTTTCATTTCATTTCATTTTTAGGTGGCAAGTGATTAGGACCATTAGCCAATAAATTATTAGTAATAGGTAGTTAATCATAAAAGGGTAGTGTGGGATCCTTAATATGCGGCAATGGAAGTGCTTGGCCAGTAGTTACTAGTTGGATTATTTTCAGTGGCTTTTCGATAGTCAATTTGATTAATTTTCGAAGGTAAATTAGATTATATTAATTCAATATTTTAAAATTAAAATTTAGATGGTCAAAAGTATACGAAAAATATTATAAATTGCTATTATTCTCATATTAATATGATTAAAACTATATGTTAAAATATTGGTCAAAGTCCATATAGTTTGACTTTCGAAAAAAGAAACGTGACAAAAATGAACGGAGAGATTAATTCGATTTTAATTGTTGAATTGTTCATTCAAAGATAGTCAAAGATGTTGATATGCCAAAAATTGTGATAGATCGGTAAGTACCCCTCTATCTTTAATTACATGTATTAGATTCAACCTCCAAAAATTGTGTCATTTTCTTATGGGAAGTGGTTTACTTTTAAATTGGAACTTTATAAATTGGTTTAAAATTTTGAATTTTGATATTCTAAAATTCTCAACAGACTTGATTCATTCTAAGTCCAATTCGATTTAATTTTTGATTATTTCTATCCGGCTATACAAATCAATTTGTTCGGTTTCGAAACTTAAACAAGCAACTACTTATGAAATAAACATAACCAGTGGTAATGAAATAACCATAACCATCATAAGCTTCAACTTACTTATGGACGACTAACTAGTTGAGAGAATGAGAGTGACATATTACGATTAAGGATTGAAATGAAATGAGAAAAATTAGGATGTATATATATATTTTGCCGAAAATTTTATATTTTACAATAAACAATTCAAAACCCCAATTGAATTGAATCGGATCGCAATTTCGAATACATCCAGTTAAAAGGGTCAAAGTATGTAATGCCAAATGGCAACGAGCTCAATCCGACGTGGCCAGTCAAATAGAGAAAAGCAAATGCGGCGCGTGTTTATTGGATAATGACACCACATGTCCACCGATGGCGTGGACCGCCGTTCTATTCAAAACAAATACTTCTCCATGGATTCTTCGATTCCGGCACCGGCGAAAATTCACACGAGCGAGGAGAGATTGCAGTTACCCAAATGGCGATTAAGGCATATACGTGATCTATTTTGATTGTTGCTATTGCTTTCTTATATGTTTTACCTGTTGGAAATTTGTCTTTGGTGGTGGTTGCGTCCACCCATATTTAATGACTTAAACACTAGCGTTCCGCATGTTGGAGGCTTTGTCTCTTTACATGTGCATAATCTGCTAAGTGAGTAGATAACCGTAGGGTGAAGGATCGTCAATGTTCGTTAAGAAATGAAAGAAATATTGGTCCACGAAGTAAGGTGTTTGAGGCATGAAAATATGGTGTGGGACAAATCTACCACATCGGTGGGAAAAATGAAGAATTGTCTTTTTATAAGCCTAAAAAATGGATAAGGGTTTGGGACCCTAAGGGGTAACACATGTGTTTGAAGGAGGGATGACCTAGGTGAGCTTGGGTTCGAGGTTAAGCCCATACACGTGCCGCCCGTCCGGGCTCGGGTCGTGGGCTTTGGGATTCTCCTGATATTATCTTTTGGACCCCAAACTGTTTAGTACTTACAATTTGGTCCTTGGAGTTTCAGAAAAGATAAAATTAGGAAGAGGAAGGCAGAAGGTTTCTGCCTCTTGGGTTGGTTTTGGAGCATTGAATCTCCATTACAAGGCACTTGGATTCGGCCATTACTTGGCTGAATATAACTCTTCACTAAGTGTCATTACATGACTATTAAAAGCCATTAGTTGGCTAGTTAATATTATCTTTTGGACCCCAAACTGTTTAGTACTTACAGTTTGGTCTCTGGAGTTTCAGAAAAGATAAAATTAGGAAGAGGAAGACAAAAGATTTCTGCCTCTTGGGCTGATTTTGGAGCATTGAATCTCCATTACAAGGCACTTGAATTCGGCCACTACTTGGCTGAATATAACTCCTCACTAAGTGCCATTACATGACTATTAGAAACCATTAGTTGGCTAGTTAAGAGGTCATCCTCCTAAACACTATATATTGAGACCTTACTCTTATTTGAGGGCAGTATGAAAAAGAGAAAAACAGAAAAACAGAAAAAAAAAAAAAAGAGCAGCAAAAAACAGTAGAAAGAAAAGAACAGAAACTCTTCCATTTCCTCTAAATTTTCCATTCTTCAGCAAATCGTTTCATGTTTGTTTTCTTCGTCAGAATCAACCTATTTGCTTTGTAGTGTTGATTAGTTATTGTTTTATCTTGGGAGACTATTGCTCGCTAACGTAAAAACATATTTACGAGGCAATCTTGTCTTAAAGACAGAGAGTCATCTCTCGACTCAGCCACAGTTGTAACAATCCAGATTTAGTGTTTCTTGATTTCAGGTTATCAAGATTCAAGACTCAACAAGCTTGCGGCAGTTCTGAATTGCCTATTTGTTTATCCTTTCGAACACTTGTAATATTTATTTACTTCCGTACTGCTTTGATTCCAACATTACCAACTTCGCTCTGCATCGAAGATAAATGTGCTGCTTGCTCCGCCATTGCTGTAAATATTTACATTTTCTCTTTGCTCATTTTACGCGAATGTGTATCGATTCACTGTAACTTATAATGATCTAGTTTAGAGAACCTTTAATTTGCTTAACGACACATAATTTTGTCCGAATTGATTCAGAGTAATTATATAGTCCGTTCACTTTTACTTGTCAGGTTTTGCTTCTCGATAGTCAAATTACATGGACTTTGACTAATATTTTAAGATGTCCTTTTTATCTTATTCATATGAGAACGAATTGCAAACTTATACTAGTATTTTTCGTATAGTTTTCGAACATCTAAATTTAATTTTAAAATATTGTTGATCTAATTAGATTTAGCTTTGAAAATTAGTCAAATTGAACACGACAAGTAAAAGTGAACCAAGTAGTAGTTCATTTATTAGCTTATACTCGTTAGGAAGACCGCGATTATGGTAAATATCAAGTTTTTTTTTGCCCTAGCTAAATGAGAGGGACGAGAAGTAATGTGAAAGCAAAAATGTATATATACTTGAGAATTGATTCACATGTGGCACTTAATTTGGATCTGATTCGTCTGTTTTCATCATTCTCAGGAGGAGTTGGAGCATGGACTGTTGAAAGTAAGAACACAGTTTCACTTCGTTGATCTTTCTCTCTTTTGTTCTGTATTTACCTTGTAGAAATTTGTCCTAGCTCAATAACAACAACACAACAACATACCCAATATATTCCCACAAGTGGGGTCTGAGGAGGGTAGAGTGTACACAGACCTTAACTCTACCTTGGGAGGTAGAAGGACTGTTTTCGGTAGACCGTCGGCTCAAGAAAATACATTTCAAATAAGGTCAGACAAGCATTTTAAGGAAGTCATCGCAAAATATAAAAGAGAGCACATAGCATTATGTCGAAAGGAAACAGTAACTATAACAACTAATACGATAATCGATGTACAAGAACAACAGATAGTTGCAAAAATCAAAAGGCAATAAGCTACATGATAATCCTACACGTACTAGTGTGGGAATTCCGTGAGACAACACTCTACTACCTACTAATCTTCTACCCTAATCTGTGTCCTAGCTCAATCTATCAGGAAAATAAAAAGTAAGAAAAAAAACCATCCTAACTATCTGCCATGATGCTATCGGACTCTAGGTTTAAAATGGAGATATTCGCTTCTTCTAGCATGTTTGTAAAATTGGATATGAGTTATGACCTGAATTCGGAACTACTCCTTACAAGGAGATGGAAATGTTTGAAGTTGTGCTAACCAAGAATGACGGTTTTAAAAGACAGATGATATGCTGCTCTTCATTCTGTAGATTTTGGATATTGCAGATTATTGAATCATCTTCTATCACTAGCTATGTCTATGTATAAGCTTTTCATTTGTACCCAGTGAAGAAAAACTGCTTTAGTTGTGCCAAGGCCAAACTTGACTCACTTTTGTGAGAAGTTAATAAAATGTTACACGCTCTGCTATCCTTATTTCTTGGCTACTGAGACTAATCAAATAGTTGGGCTTAAACTGCAGTCTACTGTAAGAAAGCTTCTAATAAAGATGGAAGAATCTTACTTAAAAAAAGACGGAAGAATCAAAATGCAGGGTTACGTACATGGCGATTGAGAAAGAGGCTATAGTTAATAGTAGTCTCAATTGTTTTACAGAATTTTTTATTTTGATACTAGAAAATCAAATTGCTAAAATAACTAGAACAATGCATCAGAAGTAAAAGATCTTCAGTTCAAGTTGTCTTTTATATTCTCACTTGAAGTAGTATGCTTTCATGTCTATTCTTTGTTATTTTCTCTTGACATTTCCTGGGCTAATTCATGTGTATTTTATAGGAAAAGCCAAGAAACCATTTAGACATGAGACATCGTCTGGATTCTAAAGGTCAGCGTGAAGGGAAACTTATTGATTACAGGTCAAATATTAATGATCACCTTATTGATTAATAAGGTCTTTGCTTACATCAGTTCCTAATTGCTTTATTCTTTTTCTTTATGTTACAACTTCTAAATCTATTACCCAGTTCTATTTAAGAACCAATCTATAGGTTAAAGAGTTCAAGAATATTGGTTTTCTTCACCGAACGGAACTATATTATAGGTACTTTCTTCCAGTTTGAACAGGCTTATTGATCTATCTGCTTTTGTGGAGTGACTTGGTTTTGTTATTTACTCATACCATATCCACTCTTTCCAAGGGTATTGCATATGTCATTTTCTAGGAAATGTACTTGCACAAAGTTAATACTTTTGTTCCCCTTTCTTCATTCTCAAAAAAACTTATGTTCCCCTATCTATTTAGAAAGACTAGTTGTATGGAAAATATTATCTGAGTCTTGCGCTCATTAGATGTTTGTTATTTTAACAAAAGGTAAGCATCAGTGTGGTTCTAATAGAATAGACGTAAGAGAAGAGTGGTCTCAAGTTTCAACACAATTATTTGATGTTCTCAATAAGTAGTTAATGTTATGAGTTCCAGAAAATGAGTACGGTGGGGAGGCTAGATAATATGGTGGATTACCAGCTTTGTCCTTAGAACTGCAGTCAAGTTTTTTCTTTTCAATTATACTAAGGTCTGTGTACACACTACCCTACCCAAACCTCATTTGTGGGATTACATTGGGTATGTTGTTGTAAAAGCAAGTGCTCACTCTCATGCATATTCTTCCTCCCTTTCTGTTGATCCAAATTTAAGGGTCTGACAATCCCTTTCGTTTCGCGTTGGCTTCTCACTGTTTTATATTATTAGACGGCATTGGTCGCTTTCCTCTTCTCTTTACCTCCCTCCTTCCTCTTCCCTTCTTGTCTCACTTCTAATTCCCCCTCCCCCGCCGACCAGATTCCTTGTGCTGCTAGGAGTAACCACTTATAGAGTGCTGGGAATTCCATATTGCTGAGTTGCAGTTGCACAATATTTTCCCTGTTGTTGAGTTGACATGCATATAAAAGTCTATACTTCTGTGATTTTTAGTAACTTCTTTTATTTATTTCTTCAAGAAGAGTCGGTGAGCTACGAGTTGTTGAACTCTTAGAGGACCTCTGTGAAAAGATGCAAGATTATACACTGGAGAAGGTAGCCTTTCCTTGAAGTCTTGCTAGTTTCTCATTGCTATATGTTATTTTTAAAACAAAACAATAGGAACTGTATATTAATAGACATAATTGAATCAACCCTAAACTTTGGAACAAATAAAAGCTTTGTACACTTTATGCTCACAATCAGTTGAGTGAAATGTTTCTTTAATGCTAATGCTGTTCTTTTCTGCCTGCTAGGTGGATTCAAGCACAAACACTTGGATCAAAGTAAATAACTGAGACCTTCTCAAGACTAGTATGTCTCATGACTTCATTTCTTCTACTGCTTGGACACTTTTTCTTTTTTATAACTTCACTGCTAATGTTGCTAATATCAAGAATGGGAATATAAATTTCTTCAATGGTCCACTACCTAGTTTTCTTTTAAACCTCAGCAAGGTCTTCATCAGCTATCTTCCCGCCAAATTAACATTTGGATATCGTGCCTTGTAGAGTTGTATGCAGATCATCTCTCTGGAAGAGTTGGACATAATGTTAATTTGATGGACTTGAGAGTATTTCGGGATTTTTATCTCTCACACTCATTCTGTTTTGAAGCACAAACCTCAGACAGACTCATTATAGTTCTAGCTGCCATATTACATCATACATGACGTACATTCATGTGAATAACATAATACATTTCCATTTGTGTTGGGGGGGATGATCTAGCATGTTTTTAGTTGACGAGTCAAAGATCTTTTCTTGTTAGATTCTTTCCTTTCGTTTACACAGAGGGAGGTTGGGATATGTTCTAACAGCTTGGTAACAGGGGACATGATTATGGTTCTACCATTTATATTTTGACAATTTAATTGGTTACTAGGCTAAACCTAACCATTTCATATCCGAACCAATAAGTGAATTCTCATTTAATGAGTGCATTGAGAACAGAATAAGTTATCAGGGACACTAATTATGTGATTTCCTCAGTAAATCATCCCAGGTTATTATGGATTAGAGTTTACAGAGATCTTCAATGTTTTTTTTTATTTTTTTATTTCTCGATAGATAAGCAAGAAGCTCGAGCACATTCAAAAGCTATGTCATCCTTCTGTGGAAGGTAGAGAGGAACCACTTACCTCTTAGCTCAGTTCTACTTCTACTTAACTTTAACGTCTTTTTATGCCGGCAGGTTACTTGAGCAAACTGAAGATGAGGTAAGATGATTTTCCTACAACAATGACGTTTACTCATGGTTGAAAGCTACGTTATCCTCTTTATACTGGACAAATGATGATTCTTACCTGTAACACTAATGCTGTCCCGAAACTAACAGTTGGCGGAATTGATAAAGAAAGGATCTGTCAAAGTTGGTGATTTATGTGAAGATGTCAGCAACTATTGCAAGGGGACAAGGTATTAGTTTTGGCTATAGTTCATGCATTTCAGTACCAATTAACTACTCCGTATGTATTTGGAAGCAAATGTGTTATGCAGTGATTAACAGTGTTTGTGCTGCAATTCCAATAAGGTAGTGGGTGATGAAAATGACGATACAGAGGGAGAACTTTGACGTTACCAATCCTTTTCTTTTCCTTACTGGTTGATGGGTAAAACAAAAGAAGATTGTCTTCCTTTTTTGTTGTGTGGAACAGAAGGACGTACAACCAAATATTATGTTATATTGTCGCAATACTTGATATGACATCTTAATGATTAATTGTTAAACCTTTTAACATGTCAGACCATTACTTTAATCGTTCTACCTAACTTCATATGGGGTAATAACTGTTCAAATATTTACTCTTAAAATCGCAGAAGTCAACGGAGGGAATAAATAATTTATTACGAACTTGAAATTTACAAGAGAAACAAGGCACTAATCCAACAAGCAGTGGAGGGAAGATAAACCAGTTGCTTTAATATGGTTCTTGAACCTGTACATCACAAGTAATGCAGCTGGAGCACACGCAACAATCTTTATAGCGATACAACATATTTCCAATACACATGCTATTAAAAAATAAGATAAGCTAAGCAAGTGAGACGTTGCATTGAGTCATACTGGTAGGCCATCATTTCCCAGAATCTTGTCATGAGTTGCTCTCCAGTACGCTTTTTAGAAGATTCGGTCCTTCAACTGATATGCTTCTACAAATTCGAGTAGGAGGAATTTCTGTCCTAGGTGGAGGATCAGGAGAAAAACATATTACAATCACCGTTAAGTTATCACACGTGTTGCGCTTGAGGGCTTCCCTTACAAGTTCTCTCGAACATCTTTCTGGATCGTTATGCAGCATGAGTTCTTTCCTGGCCATCGTAACAGCACATTGGCTGGTCATAACATCCCAAAGACCATCGCAACCCATGATTAGGAACTCATCATCCTCGGTCAACAATGTTTCCTGCAACTCCGGCTCTGCACTCAAGGGGCAGGCAGAACCTTTCGGGCCTTTCATGTGCCAATCTCCTAGGGCACGTGCTATAGATAACTGTCCATTTAAGTATCCATCATATATGACTCCTCCAAGTTTTTCTATTCGATGTCTTTCAGATGCGGTATTTGGTTTGTGGTCCTTAGACAGCTCAATGGCTCTACCTCGTTTCCCCAGCACAGCACGACAATCCCCTGCATTAGCAACGATCATGGTTCTGCAAAACAGATTATATCACACTACAAACTATTCAACATCAAATCCTGTTGAAAAGAAATTTGAAGTACATCAAAGAGTGCAAAAAACTCAACATGATCAGAAACGTAAGAAATATTGTCACGAGCAGTTAATGTGGTATACTGGTAAAAAAAAAAGAACAGGCTATGCATATTGACAAAAATTCGTGAAAAAGCATTCAGCTTATTCTAATACGCCATCTGTCTCAATTCATGTGAAGAAATTGGAGTACGAGGGTCAAAACACTTAATTTTCAATGTGAATTCGCATATAGATTCTTCAAAAAATTTAAAATAAAATTTACATATTTGAAAACTACATGAAAGTACGACTAGTAAACATAGCTAATGATACAAATTTTTAAAAGAAGTTGGAGAAAACGTAAGAAAAAACTGTTTTGACTCCCCAAATAGTAATACCTTCACATAAAATGGGACGAAAGGATTAGCTTACAAAGGGGCATGATAGCATCTCCACTTTAAACATGAAAGGAAAACCAGTGTGGTTACACGTATTAAGCTTCACAAGCAGAAATAGCCCAGAAGAATGGAACTAAATGTGTATCAATTTTCATGCTTTTGTAAACATAAAAGACATAAACCAAACAGGATAACAACCAATCTCCTTATTTTTCCCTTCAGCAAGTAAATTACATTGTTCTAGGAAATGAAAGATACCTTAGCAGTCACTAGTACTTAGAGATCAACTTCCATCTCAATAAGAGTAGTAAAAAAATTCAGACACGAAACATAAAAACAAGAAACAGCTGACCTACATACCTTCCAAACATTAGAGCTGTCAGTGCTGTGGTGCCAGAGGATATGTCCATAGAACTATCATCGGCAAAGGCATAGTCAGCTTTCAAAAAAGCATTCTTGAGTGCCGTCTCTAAGCACATGGGAAAACAGGGGTCCTCAATTATGAACTTGAGAATTTTATTCCTCACAAATAATGCTGCATCTGTACCCCCATGGCCATCAAAGACCTGCTAAAAGAGTTACTACTAAACCATAGTGCCGATGTGAGGTAAAAGTAAGGACCAAAGACACGGCTTAATCGAGAAAACAAAAAGAATACTAGGTGCATATGATTTATGGAACAATCCATGAGATATCAGAGTTAGTTGGGATCAGCAAATATAAAGAAAGTAAATTTATTCAACTATTAAAGTATGCATGCAGCCTAAATATTTGACCAACGGTATAAAAAAGGACAGCCCGGTGCACTAAGCCCCCGCTATGCGCGGGGTCCGGGGAAGGGCCGGACCACGAGGGTCTATTGTACGCAACCTTACCTCACATTTCCGCAAGAGGCTGTTTACACGGCTTGAACCCGTGATATCTTTCTTAAATTGAACTACAGTCACTTTTAGAGTTTCATTGACAATTTTGTCCAGGAATTTCAGCTTTAGTGGTGCTTCAGCAAAGTGTCAGGAGCAGATGCATCCAAAAAGCCTACTGCATTTCGAACAGAAGTAATCTTTTGGTAATTTAAGTCGTTTTAGAGTATATTGCCAGAATGCAGACTAAAATTTGAGTTGGCTTTATCTTTCTTAAATTGAACTACAGTCACTTAGAGTTTCATTGACAATTTTTTCCAGGAATTTCAGCTTTAGTTGTGCTTCAACAAAGTGTCAGGAGCAGATGCATCCAAAAAGCCTACCGCATTTCGAACAGAAGTAATCTTTTGGTAATTTAAGTCGTTTGAGAGTATATTGCCAGAAAGCTTGCAGAGTTCGTTTGATACTTTATGGACTAGGGAAATTTAAACCTAGTCGGGATGGAGGACATGTTGCACACTTGCAGAACATCATAGATCCCATGATGCCTCCTAAAGAGAAATCTATACAGCATTTCCTTCAAAGTCACCATTCACTTACTAGTGCTGAGTTCTCAAAAGGCTAAAACAAGTTACTAATTCTTGTCTATTATATTATCTCGCAAATTATAGGAAATAAAGGCCCACAGACCCCCTTGAACTCTCTCCATTGTCAGATTTTGATGGATTCAATGAGGGGAATCTTCCGTAAGTAACTTAAGCCTTCTTCAAACGGCTGTACTGAATCAACTTAGCTTCTGAAACGAATTGCAATTTCTTTCTAGCACGGGATACTCATGAATCTTGTTAGGCTTCACGTAAAAGGGTGAGGAAATGAGAGGGAAAAAACCAGCACAAAGAGTAACTCATTTAGGGTGAGACATAACAACACATTCCACATTATATGTGTAGTTCTATCTAATAGTTTGTTTGGCCAAGCTCCCAAAATCTGCCTATTTTAAAAAGTGCAAGTGTTTTTCAAAAAAGCAGTTTGTGTTTGGCTAATTGATTTGAAAAACACTTTTGGCAGTACTTTGTGCTTGGCCAATGTTCCAAAAGCGCTTTTGGGAAAAAATATTTTTTTTAGTATCTGAAAAATAGCTTATGTTGCTGCTCAAAAACACTTATTTTCCTCTAAAAGCTTGGCCAAACACCTCAACTTTCTAAAATAAGCACTTTGGCTTCCCAAAAGCTTAGCCAAACAGGCTATAAAAGGAATGCAGAAATGCAAGGACAAATGAAGTGCAAAAGCTACAGACCCCATAGAATGCTGCAGGGGAAGTGGAACCTGCAATTTCATTAACATGTATGAGTAGATCATCTATACAGACGTGTTCATCCTCCATGTACTGTTTGGGTCCTTTCTCAGCACAGCTTCCAGAACGAAATACTGGTTCAAAGTTTGACTGTCCCTTTAAAGGGTGCTGGAAAGAAAAACAATATCAGCTGCATGACCTTAACAAGTCTACAAAGGATGAAAAATGAAAAGGGCGGAAAAGGAAGGAACTCGGAGGAGAATGTATTAATGTAGTTATTAGCAGAGAGAAAGAGACTAACTACCACAACTTTTAAAGCTCCAGTACTGATAAAGTAATTAACCCCCCCACCCCACCCCCCACCCCCCACCCACACACACACACCAGCCAATCAAGAAAAGAAAAAGAAGAGGCAAAAGATCACTCTTGAAGAAGATCCAAAGAAACTAAGGTAAAATGCTGCACAAACTAAGGAAGAAAAGAAAGGCAAGGGGAACTTAAATGTTGCATGTTTAGGTAGATCAACCTATCTAACAAATTGCTATAACCTTATCTGTAATTAGAAGCTCGTGCCAGTAACATTTGTGGGTCTATGATTATGTGCAATCTATAACTTAGGAGTCCTTTGGTTCACGTACTAGTTCTGTAAAGATTATAATGCATGGGTTGTTCATGCAATGAATAACAATGTAAGGTTGTTGTGCAATGAATAACAATGTAAGGTTGTTGTGCAATGAATACTAATAATACATAGAATGTTATGCAGCAATTACCTATTTTACGGGAATTTTTGTCTTTAGATACGCTTATCCACGTATGACTAATACATGTATTCTTATTCCACATTCTATCCCATTGGTTCCCTCATAAGGTATGTGTATTAAATTTAATACCACCAACCAAAAGCTGCATTACTTGTGCACAGATTAAACTGCTTCACTTCCCGAAATCTAACCACCAACTCAACTCCCACTTAAACTAAACTGTTTCTAGTATCAAGCACAACAAGGAATAATAACAGGCAACAAAATGCTGAAACAAGAACACTACGAAGCTTTAACACTTTTCACTTACCAAATCAGCGTCTGCTACAAGTGCAGCAGAGTTCACTGAATACCGTACAACAGAGAGATCTTGTAATGGTTTATCGCTCGTCTGCTTTAGTTCGTGTGATCCCTCGAGTAGTTCATCTTTTCCAGCAGATGTATTCTCCTTACTATAACCCCCTTCTACTATATCAAATGGTGGTGAAAAATCTGAACAGGCAGCCATATGCATTTCCAGAGCATAAATTCTAGAGCCTCACAGATTCTTATCCACAGTGAGCTAAAACGCCAAAGTTGCAAAAAAATAAATAAAACTAATTAATAATTCAATAAAGAGCAATTTGCAGTATAATTATCAAGGTTAAGCCTTTACCAGCCCTACAAATACAAAAGTTTTAATCTTTAGTTCTTTAACTAAATTCAAGACTCTTTTCAACTCTCCAAGCTGTAAAATTACACCTATTCAAGAATCAAAATAAGCAAAAATAGATCGACCCAACCAACAAATATCAATAATTTTTCAGTAAATTTAACCAAACCCAGAAAGCAAATAAACATAGGAAGAAAAGCAAGCTAAAAGAACAGTAACCCAGAAGCCTAATTAGCAGATAGATCTAAATATAATCAAAAGTTGAATCTAAATTACCAGAATCGAGTGCAGGATGAATTTAAGTCGACACCCAAAAAGGAAATTTTGCAGATGATTAGCCTTTTTTGGCAACTAGTTGTGAAACCAAGAATGGAAATTGCTAAAAAAAAAAGAGAAATTGAACTCAAAACAAAAATTAAAAGCAGAGAATTTGGGCTCTTCCTTGAGACCAAAGAACATGAGAAACAGTGAATTCAAAGGAAAAAAAGTGAACATGAATGTGAAAAACAAAAAGAGAGATTAATTTATTGTTTCGGTATCCGTACCGCATTAGCTTCGTGTCGGATAGAATAATAAAGCTATAAAAAAAATTATACTCAAAACTTAAACCTGATATGAATGTGAAGTCCTATTGTTTTCATTACTTCTCTGTTTGTTTAATTTTGATTGGGTATAAAATTTAATAAACATATTAAAAATATTTTAAAATTTTATAATTTAAAACATATTATCTTATTTGTGTTATTAACAATAAGGAAAGCAAGACATAACCGTAGGAATGAACGGAGCGGTAATAACAATTACATTATACGATAACCAAAATACAAAAAAAAAAACAAATAATAATATAATATCAAAGAATAAGAAATTACACCAAGCCTAACCAACAAAAAAGTGAGTAGCACACAACTAACTACTAATTGTGTACCCTTATCTGAAGTCTACATATCCTTGATAAGTTAAAAATGCGCTATATTCTGTCTAATAACTTTTTACTAATACTTTTTCGGCGATCTCTTTCTCTCCTTAAAACACATGAAATGATCAAAGCAAATTAATTTTTGACATATATAACTATTTCATCTTTTAATGAAAATCGATAGATTTTTATAATTTGAATAGAATAAATGATCTTGCAAAAAATTTCGTGCTTCTTATATGTACATAATATTTTTAATAAAAAACTATAAAAGTAAACGAAAATTATAAAAGACTATAAAATTAAAATCAATTGAAACTTGTTAACTAGCTTTTACAAACATGTGACAGCTCATGATTGGCAGTTGCTATATTTTCGGCTAAGGTGAAACAGTTTCTCTCAAGTTGGAATTAGTGGGGAAATTTGGAAATGATTATAAATTATAAATTTCTTCGAAGTTTCGATCCGTGTACGTACTAACTTTAAAAAAAATGCATATAACAGTTTAATTTTGTAAAAATATGCAAGAAAATGAGACCTTATTTTAATGACATCAAATATTCTTTCATTTTTAGGAAGAAATTGCATCTGAACAGTTATCAATTGTGTTAAGTGTCCAAAATCTGTTACTAATATGTATTTATAATTGCAATTTGCAAATGCTAATGTAGATTTGAAAACGAGGCAACCTAATTTAATCAATTGAATATTATGCATGTATTGCACTATATGTTTGATAATTATATATGGAAATAAATAAAGCTTTAGAAGCAACAACTTCTGTTTTGTTAATTTAAATTAGAGGTTCATTAATAATGGAACTAGTTCTATAATTAATGGTTGTAAATCACACTTTAGCACATCATAAGAAGTCTAAGCTTAAACAAATTTGCTTATAATCTAAGAAGACAGGACTTTCTTGATTAGTAGATATGTTAATTCTTAATTGTTCATTAATCATAAATAACTTGATCATTCGTGTCGAGGAGAATGAGGTTAATAATTTCAATTTTGCAATCTATTTAACATTATATAATCGTATTATCTTATACTTTCAAGAATTCAACTCATTTAGTAATCGAAATTTCATAATAAATTACTCATTAAAGATGTGTCCTTACTTGTACAATCATTAAATAATAGCAATATTGCTACAAATGAGATCAATAAAATCTTCTTTTTTTCTTGATTCAGATGCGTGTATTATGAATATGTCTCATATAATAAGTGAAAGTTATTTTTTCTTATTCACGAGTCAAATTATATCCAACAAAACGAGATTAGATAATATTAAGAGTTCAACCCCATAAAAAACTATTCCATCCATTCATTATTGTTTTTAATTATTTTCAAGAAGACGTGATCACAACTCCCTCCAAATCCTAGAGTTCTTTCCTAAAAAATACAAAAAAAAAAAAAAAAGACAATTATTTGATATTTTTGACGCAAGTTGCAGAATGTTTGATATTATAACTGAAATATAATTGTATCTCAACAAGGATAAAGACTAACTCTCTTTTTCTTCCTCTAATTGGTGTACAACCTGAACGTGAAAAATACCTTCTTTTTTTTCTCAATTTAATTTAAGTTAGGAACGACTTTTTTTTTTTATAATATTTTTATGTCCTTTTGTTAGTACAACTTATTCACGTGCTTGTAAGAGTCGTCCTTCTTTATTGTCTCCTCTTAATCCTTCACTTTGTCTTCACCCCTCTTAAATTCTTCTTCTGGATTTCCTATTATCTTCACTTTTTAATTATCTTTTGAATAAAAGAATTATTTGGGGCATTCCCTATTGCCAAATTGAATCTTAGTTTGTCATCAATTCCACTAGGGAATCTTAAAGTTGCAACCTTTTTCATTTTTATCAGCCAAGATTTCAACTTTTATAGTTTTTTTTTACTAAAGAATTAAAAGGGTCATTCCTAAATGCCATATAAAAGAGTAATTTATAGTTAATCATCATTTTGCTAGCAGCAAGAACAAGATATAAGGCAGGAGAAATCATCTGGGAAAGCAAAAGTGGTGGAATTTTGGCTGGTCTGTTAAAAATTTTTAGTCTATCCATCCTTTATTTTCTTTAAATTTATACATTCACTATGTTTCTTTTGAGCATACACAGCCTTTCTACCCACGAAGTTATAGTTAAGTTCTGTTGTACATCCTAGCCTACTTGTCGGAATACACTGGCATGTTGTTGTTGTAGTCTATTCATTCTTCTCTATATTTTACTTTGTTTGCTCCTTTTGTGTCTTTCTTAGTCTCAAGGTTTCTTAATCTGCCACACCCAACTTTTTCCTTTGCTTGTTACTATGAGTACTACTTATGATGTTTATTTCTGTACTTGCGTCATGTCTAAAAAGAATGTGGCTCCTTCTGTACTTTATTTTGCTTCTTTCTCACGCTTAATTCATTTTAATTTGGTTGAGAAAGTTGGGTGTTCACAATAATTCTTCCTCTTTAAATGAGTACTTATGTCATACTTTAATTTTAGCATAGAATCTAATTCCTTTTTTCAGTTTAAGCTATCTGTTTCTTTTTTCCCTTTATTCTTGTAATGCATATGCACGAGCTCTTTCTTCCTTTTATTAGTGTTTGTATGTTTGATCAATATTTAAATATAGTATATAAAGTTGATTTGGGAATTGTCTACTTGATAACATGTTATAATATTGGCATTATAGATATATAGATGTCAATTATCTAAAGGTTTGATGTGGTATATTCTTTTCCAATGAACCTAACTGGTTGAAAATTCTATCTTGTAGAAGGAAGTGGTAGGATGAATGCTAATTAAGCACGTAAAGATCCTGCTGTGCCGTTCATCTAGGATGAATGTGGTTTGGATTCTTGTCTCTTGTCTAGTATGCTTTGGAGTGAGTTCAGATGGGTTGAGTGGAAATGGGACGTCAAGGCCAGCTGTTGTAAACGTTGGAGCTATTTTTACATTTGACTCTACAATTGGCAGAGTTGCTAAGATTGCTATTCAGGAGGCTGTAAAAGATGTTAATTGCAACTCTAGCGTCCTCCAAGGAACCAAACTTGTTGTGAAGTTGCAAAATTCCAATTGCAGTGGGTTTCTTGGCATGGTTGGCGGTACTTTATTCTCTGTTCATTTCCTTGAATATATGTTACACTACCTTAGGCTCAGTTGATATACAGTCAGACCTTTCTATAACAACCATCATTTTTAACAACATTTTACTATAACAACCATGTTTTATGTCGAACCGATCGTTCATTTTATGTTATATTATATGTTCTTATAATAGCATTTCGTTATAGCAGCCAAAAGATATCAGAACAAATGATGTTGTTATAGAGAGGTTTGACTGTAGATAACTGATGGTTTGTGTAAAGCGACCGAAATCCGATGGCAATGATTGATTATTTCCCAATTCTCTCATTTAAGGGTATAGTTGAATCTCAAATAGACTAACACTTTTTTTTGTTTGCAGCCTTGAAATTTATGGAGACTGATGTTGTTGCGGTAATAGGCCCACGATCTTCTGTAGTGGCCCATACGATATCCCATGTTGCTAATGAACTCCAAGTTCCATTCTTATCATTTGCTGCTACTGATCCCACACTCTCCTCTCTTCAGTTTCCTTATTTTCTTAGGACAACTCAAAGTAATCTTTACCAGATGACTGCAATAGCTGAGATTGTAGAATATTATGGTTGGAAAGAGGTGATTGCGATTTTTGTTGATGATGACTACAGGAGAAATGGTGTCTCTGCATTAGATGATACACTTGCATCGAGGCGTTGTCGCATCTCATATAAAGCAGGGATTTCCCCTGGAGCTACTGTTACGCGAGGTGATATTATGGATGTTCTGGTAAAGGTTGCCCTAATGGAATCTAGAGTCATTGTTCTACATGCATATCCCACCATAGGATTCATGATACTTTCAGTGGCACACTATCTTGGAATGATGGGTGATGGTTATGTATGGATATCCACAGATTGGCTCACCGGTGTGTTAGATTCCTCTTCTCCCTTGCCACAAGATACTATGGATACCATGCAAGGAGTTCTGGTTTTGCGTCAACACACTCCGGACTCTGAAAATAAAAGTGCATTTTCGTCTAGATGGAACAAGTTGACCGGTGGCTTATTAGGGATAAATTCCTATGCGCTTCATGCATATGACACTGTTTGGCTAGTTGCACATGCCATAGATTCGCTTTTTTAATCAGGGAGGGACTATTTCGTTTTCTAATGATACTAAGTTGCAATCAGTTGAAGGAAGTAATCTTCACCTTGAAGCAATGAGTATTTTCGACGGTGGACCACTTCTGCTGAAGAACTTATTGCAGAGTGATTTTGTTGGTTTGACTGGGCCATTCAAGTTTAGTCCAGACAAATCTCTTATTCGTCCAGCATATGATATCATAAATGTAATTGGAACAGGTTTTCGGCGTGTTGGTTACTGGTCTAACTATTCTGGCTTGTCTATTTTCCCTCCTGAGACCTTTTACTCGAAGCCACCTAATCGTTCAAGTTCAAGCCAAAAACTTTATAGTGTTGTGTGGCCTGGAAACAATGTTCAAAAACCTCGCGGATGGGTTTTTCCAAACAATGGTAAGCAACTGAGAATAGGGGTGCCCATCCGAGTTAGTTACCGGGAATTTGTGTCTCAAATTCAAGGCACTAACAATTTTAAAGGTTTTTGCATTGATGTATTCACTGCTGCTGTAAACTTATTGCCATATGCTGTTCCACATCAATTTGTCCCCTATGGAAACGGGCATGAAAATCCAAGCTACACTGATATGGTGAAGCTAATCACAGCCGGGGTAAGTTGATGGTGTTGTTGGTGATATTGCAATAGTTACGAATCGGACTAGAATTGTCGATTTCACACAGCCATATGTCGCATCCGGACTGGTTGTTGTGGCCCCATTCCAAAAGTTGAATTCAGGTGGTTGGGCCTTTCTAATACCCTTTTCAGCTCAAATGTGGGGAGTTATCACTATTTTCTTTCTCTTTGTTGGGATGGTAGTGTGGATTTTAGAGCACAGAATCAATGACGAGTTTCGTGGGCCTCCCAAACAGCAGTTGATAACCATTCTATGGTGAGATCAAAGGTTCTTTTTCTTTCTTATTTCTGGTTAAATCAACCTTGTGGTGGGGGAGGATTTAGCATCGACCCCTCCCTGTATATAACCAACAAGGTGGTGTGGGATGTGTATTCATATGCCAGTAAGAGTCTAGGATTTGCCTAAAAACACACTAATGTTAGTGACATATGTCCAAACATGTGTGAATACATGCCGTACACTATCCTGTAGTCGTGCTTGTGATGAACTTGATATAGTTTCCTGCTATGGTGCTAGAATATGATTGTTATTATGTCAAAACTTGCATGTGTCATTGTATCTTTCGATTTGTACTTAAATATTATGAGTTTGGGAAACAGCCATGATAGCTATAGGTCAAATCGCTACAATGTAGAGATATCATGCTGCTAGAGCAACTTCATTGCGGTTTGTTTGCTCGACTGCTTGTCTTACAATCCTCATAACAGCTTTTAAGAGTTAACCTTATTCTTTCTTTGAAGTGTTCAACATCATGACAACTGCTATGATGGTAAAGACTACCTGCCTTGACTTTAAACTTCGCTTAAGTGCCTCGATTCCTCCTTTGTACCACGCGCTCTTTAATCCTACTACTCAATAATTGGAAGTTCATAAGATGCACCTGGCACTTTGTATTTTAAGTTCTCTGTGTCCTTATCAGTTATGAATGCAGTTGATGCTCATAGAATAGTTCTTTTTTTGAAAGTTCCTAAATTTCGGGAAGTCAGACTTTTTTTATAATGGTGAATCTCCTGCAAATTGCTTTTTTTTGTTTTGTTAAGATAATGGACAATTGTTTGTTCTTGCAGGTTCAGCCTTTCAACTCTCTTTTTTGCGCAGTAAGTGAACTATAGTTCGGTAATAATTGTTTCGTGGTTCATTCTATGTTTACTCTCTCAACTTTTGTGATCTTTCTTATGCAGGAGAGAATACTGTAAGTACGCTTGGTCTCATGGTGCTGATCATATGGCTCTTTGTGGTTTTGATAATAAATTCAAGTTACACAGCAAGTTTGACCTCCATTCTCACTGTGCAACAACTATATTCTCCTATTAAAGGAATCGAAAGCTTGAAAGAAACTGATGAACCTATTGGGTTCCAAGTGGGTTCTTTTGCAGAACGGTATTTGGAGGAAATTGGTATACCAAAATCCAGACTTGTTGCCCTTGGATCACCGGAACAATATGCTACAGCACTTCAACGTGGTCCCGCAAAAGGGGGCGTAGCTGCAGTGGTGGATGAAAGACCATATGTAGAACTTTTCCTGTCAAACCAGTGCAAATTCAGGATTTGTAGGTCAAGAATTCACCAAAAGTGGATGGGGTTTTGTAAGTTTCTCTATTCCTACAATTTTTAATTTTTCCCTCATTCTATGTGGCTCCTGCCTTCGTCTCTTTCCTTTTTCAAATCCTGATTCTGTAATTACTGTACACCTTGGCTTAATCCTTCATATGAAAGAGGATTTGTAGCTTATCTTGAGTTTTCTGGTTCTGAAGAAAATAGGGGAAGAAGGGCTTATGTATTAAGAGTTGCATTCATTTGGCTGTGAAAACAAGGCATGTAAAAAAGTTGTTGAATCTCATAGAAAGTCACGGAGGATCCATTACACACTCTAGCACGCTAGTTTGTTCCATGTGTGATATTTGCAAATCAGTATCATCTAAAACGTCTTTGAGGTGAAAGTGATATTGGTGTCCATTTCAGGTTCAGGCACTCCTTAAGAAAGTTCTATTTGTTGACTGAAAACTTTCTGTCCTCAACATGTTTGTAGCATATCAATATGCAGACTTCTCTTTAAAATCCGTTTTCTTAATATTTAGGTAACAGTCTTTGATGTCGGGGTTCTGCATTTCTATTAATTTTTTTAGATTCTTTATTTATCTATTGGAGACACAGAATCCAGAAATCATGTTTTCCTCTGTCATTTTTTGTTTTTCATTCTGATTAGGCATTTCCTCGGGACTCTCCCTTGGCTGTCGACTTGTCAACTGCAATTCTAACGCTATCTGAGAATGGAGATCTCCAACGGATACATGACAAGTGGTTAGCAAGAAGTGCGTGCAGTTTAGACAATGCAGAGCTTGAATCAGATCGCCTTCACTTGAGAAGCTTTTCAGGCCTCTTTCTTATATGTGGGATTGCATGCGTTATTGCTCTCCTTATATATTTCCTCCAGATTCTGCGTAAATTTCACCGGACTTCCAATGCTGAAGTTGTTTTGGATGGTCAAACCACATCACGTTCTAAACGTCTTCAAACTTTACTGTCACTTATTGATGAGAAATCAGATAAATCTAATAGAGGCAGCAAGAGAAGGAAAATAGACAGATCAATTTCTGATGACAACATAGAAAATGATTTGGGAAGGGATTCCAGGTGGAGAGAAAGAGAATCACAGGTTTATTCTTAGAATGAAGTTCTTTAGTTCAATTATGCTAGCCTACATTTCTTATAGGGTTCTCACAAAGTTTCAATTTTGAGTAGTAATAATTTAATCAGTAATCAATTCAACGATCAGTTAGTCACTTAGTTATGTTTATAGATGATAGAATTGTTTTATACATCATATATAAGATTCCATTTCAACTGTAAATTAGCACAATCTTTACATAATCAATAGCATTTCTTGTTCTGGGAAGAGTGATGGAACTAAAGTTTGCTTCAACTCTTGAAGACTTTTTCTTTGGTTTCATGTGAATGGTGGTGACTTTGTCATTGTGCTTTAATTATCTCAAGATGTAACTATAAAGGATATAAGTCCTCTAAATTATGAAAAAGGAGAAAAAAGGGATGATAAGTTCTCTTAAGGTTTCATTCTGTTAAGAGGCATCATCAGCCTTGGCACTGGGACCTAGCTTTGGCTGCCCAGATTTCTGTCAACAGCAGATTGAAGCAGGATGAGTGTCATTAGCAGCTGTAGCTGATACTTGATTTTGGCTGAAGCCTTTTCTCTATTGAGATATAATTAAATAAATAAAAGTGTGCACTTTCTAATAGTTAAGCGTGGATGAGATGGTCACGCAATTCAACGGCGTTCAAATCTCATCACCACCCTTCATCACAAAATAAAGAATCACTCACTTGGCTCATTAGAAACACCATGCCAGTATGCGGAAGGACGTGTTAAAAGATTTAATTTAGTACATGGAAGTGTCCTCTTAAGTAATTTCAGCTTTTAGATAAAATTTTCACACAATTTAACAGTCACAAATCTTGCTTTAGTCCTTATTCATCATTTCCACTAGCTCAATTCCATCTACAATTCTCAAGGTGTGACAAGGATCATTGTGATACAACTCCTTGAACATCATCCATTCTAAATATCATTCAATTGCATGGTTTTCCCTTCAAATGGGCTGGTCTTTACTTTTTGCCTCTCAAATGAAATTTATGTCTATTGAGACATAAATTCTTTAAAGGATCCAACACAAGTTGTGTTGGATTCCTTAAAAGAACATATGTCCCAATAGGCATAAAATTCATTTGAGGGACAAAAAGTAAATACCAACACGAAATAGGGACAAAAGTGCAAATGAAATTGCGTGGATTTCCCTTCATACGGGCTGGTCTTTAATTTTTGTCCCTCAATTCACTGGTCTTTAATGTTTGCCCTATTTCTCATTTAATGAAAATTTGTGGCTAAAGTACCCTTTATTCGTGGGTCTACTAAATCAGAGATTCTGAGTTCGAATCACAGCAGAGGCAAAAAAAAAAAAAGATTCGCAAGGCAAAAAAATTTCATCTCTATACAACTTTGGCCTAATGGGCATAATTTCTATGAAATCTTGCCTTGCGATTTTTTTCCTTTTTTGACTCTGCTTGGATTCGAACACACAATCTCAGAGGTATTTTCGGAGGTATAATTACATAGAAACTATGCCCTTTGAGGCATAATTTCTATACAACTTTGGCCGAATAGGCATATTTTCTAATGAAATCTTGCCTTGCAATTTTTTTTGACTCTGATGAGATTCGAACCCACAACCTCAAGGATCTTTTCAATCATTATTTTAGGCGAAGGGCAAAAATTAATGACCACCCTAAAATAGGGGCAATCGTGCGACTTTTATAGAACTCATTTCTAGTGTAATTCAATTAATAAAAGCATGAGTTACCACTAAGCAAAAAGGTTTAGATTAAACAATTGTCCACCTAATTTCTTTTTTTGTGATAACATTTATCACCATAAAAATCTTGAAATATTTCTGTACATAAATATACGAGCTATTTCAACGTAAATCTTAATGGTCTATTCCACATTCAAATCTGGACCCTTGATAATTATTTATTTCTCTAAGTAAAAGTTAAAGAATAACCAGCTATAATGTATCCAACTCCTTTCATATAAAAGTTTCCTATGTCACACTGTTGGATAAATTTGTTCAAGAAAAACTTGAGGTGAACAGAATAAGAGTTGGATAAACATTCAACAAGTATGACAATCGAGGAGAAGCAGTTTCTTAGGCAGCTTGTCGAAGTTTCTTTGAATAGCCTTCTTTGCTATTTCATTTTTCTGTCTCTCCAAATCTCTGATGTTAGGCCGCTTAGCGTCGATGCCAACATAAAGTAGGAAAACAAAAGCACACAACGTTAAGCTTTGACGAGAAAACCACTCCTATTTTCTGTAGGGTTTTTGTTGGGTTGTTGTATGCAGCGGATATTGAAAACTTGCTTCAAACCTAACAAACGTAGAATTGTTTGACTATAGGGTAATCTTACGGATCAAACAAAGGCAATACAAAAGATAACTGAAAATTGTAACATAGAGTAGAAGGGATGAGGAGATACAGACACTAAGAATGGGATGAGAGGAAACTGACTTTTCTCAACAATTTTACATAACCAGATTGCTCACATCAAATGATATTTACCAACCCAAACATCAAATGATATTTACCAACCCTTCAAACGCACTGGTCTTTAATTTTTGTCCTTCATATCCGTGGTCTTTAATTTTTGCCCCTAGTATTTATTTTATGAAAATATCCAGGTCTACTTCGCAAGACATATTCTCTATAATATTTTTCTCTTCGAAAACTGAAATTTTGCCTCGCGCGGCATAAATTATGTAGGAATTAAGTTATGCGGCAAAGTTTTGTAGTAATTTTTAAAATTATGTTGAGTGTTGAAAATTATGTCTTATCTGACATAGTTTGTGTGGATGTTATGATACATATGTTGAAATTAAACACCAATTATGTCCACCGAAATATGAAATTATGCCTTTTTCAATGTTATGTTGAGTGTTGAGAGTTATGCCTTACTCGACATAATTTGTGGGTTGTGTATGATACATATGCCGAAGATATACACTAATTATTGCCTTGCGAAATTCTTATCATGCCGCGCCAAAAATAATAAAGGGAAAAATTTAAAGAACACAAATTTGAAGGGTAAAAATTAAAACGACCCCAAAATAGGGAATTTGCGCGAATGAACCAAAATTTAATAAGATATCATATATAATAAAATTCATGTATTATTTAACTTTACTCTTTTAACCCTTTTAGTTGCAAAGCTATAAAGTTATCATTTTAAGAATTAATTCATTCAACTATTTTTTTTTCTTATGGAAAGCTATAATTTTCTTGTATAGTAATATATGAATGCATTAAATCTTCTTCTATATTATCAAGTTTTAATTTCAATATATCAAGTCACATTTAATTTTAGTTCTTCAACAAAAGTATTCTTATAACCACTGGAAAATTACTATACTTATTACAATTAGTATTTAGTGAAGTTCATTATTTTCTAATATAATCATGACATTAGGAATATAATAAATTTTCTTCTCAATTTTTTTAACTTTTTAATTAAATGATTGTAGAACTTTGTCTGATATTTTAGAATTTTAAATTAAACTACTTAAATTTTAATATCTATCAAAAGTTTTTTGACGATAAGAATGAAAGTATTGTATTACAACAAATGGCTAACATTTTATTTACTCGAAAGATCCATTCACATACTATATAATAAGGCAAGTGATACTGACCTTTGATAGATAAATCTATAAATTTAAATATATACAAATGACTAGTTATATAATAATAACAATATTTTTTGGGGGCTTTTAACTCATGAGGCCTAAAGAAGATGCTTTAGTGGTTTTACCCTTGAGCCACCCTTCATTAGGGATGGCAATGGGGCGGGGCGAGGCGGGTGCGGGTACCTCCTCCCCCGCATCCGTACCCGTCAGAAAATTTTATACCCGTCACCTACCTGTCACATGTGGCGGGTACAATTTTCAACATTCATACCCGCCTAGGCAGGTATATTCCTAAATCCACACCCGCTCCACCACCCAAGTGGATATCCGTCACCCGCCTGTACCCGCCTGTCATATTTTGTAATCAATTCATTTGTGATCAATTAGTGATCAACATGATCCCAAAAATTCAAATTCCAAAAGTTATCCCAAAATTTTGAGTCAAGAATCAATACTGTCACGGTCTCATTTTCTTTGGGAGAGGGAGGAGAATTTCAGATTTTTTCACCATCAGAATTCCCCATTTTTTTCACCTCTTCCCCTTTGCACAACAAAGAATCAAGAAAATCCAAAAATTATCCACCCAAATAGTTGAATATTACAAATGTAGACAAAACCCAAATATTATTTCAGCTATATAAGCTAAAGTTTTTCAACTTTTTCAATTGAACTCCACAAACCCAATAGGTAAAACTTAACAAATGCACAAAAAATGACTTCATCAAGACAACCCCAAAGCACAAAGCAAAGACATCAATATTTCCCGATCAGCATCTCCTTTAAAGAAAAAGGCAGAGACGTCGAGAATGAGAGAGGGAGGAGAGACAGCGTGAAGGGGAACGAGAAAGATGGAGGCGTGAAGAACTGAAGAGGCGTAAGATTTTGAGTTTTGTTGGAGAATGAGAGACATGTCGTGACTTATGGGCTGAAGGCACGACTTATGGGCTGCTAATATTTTGGGTTTGGAACGGGTATAAGGCGGGCGGGTAGGAGGGATGACTGCAAATCCACCACCTACCCGCCTACCCGTGACGGGTACATTTTTTATACTCATACCCGCCTACTACCCGCCAAAGTTATACTCATACCCGCCCCAACTAGAGCGGGTGCGGTGCGAAATCCGTAAAATTATATCCACCTGCCATCCCTACCCTTCATTGTTACTCTAAAACTTAAATTCAATATAAAATTCTAAAAAGCATTAATCTTCTTTCAACAAACATAATCTTCAACATACTTCTATTTTTCTCTAGTCAAATATCTAATCTCAAATTTAGAGCCCGAAAAATCGTCATTTTATTTAGGTATGTGTCAATCTCTTCATTATTATCATCTCTAAAGCTTAAAAACTCGAATATAAAATCTAAAAAGGCTATTTCTTACCGGCATTTTCCATTTTCTTTCAATTTTCATCTTCTTTCAACAAACATAATTTTTAAAATCGAATAAAATCTCTTCTGATATAGTAAAAAAGTTAGGAGTTAGCATATTTTACCTCGGTTTTCCGTCATAAATGGAGTTTGGCGTCGGATGAACCTTTTGAACCTTAACATGGGGCTGGTCGAGGTGGTTGTGGCAGCAGGAAGCTACTGGAAGAAGACATCATACTGGAAGACATTGTTAAGCTCTTTGAAGCTATGTTTTCTATTTGTTGAAGAAGATCAGCAAGGAAGAGAGAAATATGAGTATAAATTGACATTTTTAGGAAAAATAGTGGTCCCCTGTTCGTGAAAAAAAAAAAGAAGAGAATGTTGTTTGAATTTTTATTCATTTTAAGAAGATTGATTTTTTGAAAATTTAAAAAATATTGGAACATAATTATATCTTCATATCCAGTTGATATTTTATATCTAGATATATTTTTTTCTTAATTATGTAAGATTACGTACCTAAAGATTAATTATACTTTTACTTTAATTTTAATCATATTCTACTACCTACTTGTATTATTTTAAAATTATTTGAGGATTACTCACTAATTTTTATTTTATTTTTGTGATAAAGTTCGAAAGTTTGTGAGCTAAATAAGGCTTTACGAGGGAGGTCTTACACATAATCATATTTTAGCATTTTAATTACCTATTGTGACTCAAATAAAGAATGCAGATACGGAGAGGAAAAAGGCACATACGAGATTAGTCATTGTACATTCTAGTGTTAGTTAAATTGTTAAATTAACTATAAATATAGCTGATCCTTATAACTACCAAATTAATGAAAATACTTTCTCTCTATATTAACGGTAACATGAAGTTCTCTCCTTCTCTCAATCAATCATAAACTCTAATTTTCATCAATGAATCTGTAAACATCTACATGAAATCACAAGATCTGGCAAGCGTTGTCATCGTAATTGCTAAATATCAATTGCGAAGTTCAAAATTTGACCGAAATGATAATTTATGGTAATTTTTCAAAGATTAGGGCAAAATTGCAATGGCGATAGAAGGAAACATAGGCACAGTTCCTGCAAACAATTCCTCTACTGCAACAACAAGTTCATCACAAATTTTGAATTACAATCATCTATTGTTTATACAATCCATCGATATAAGTGGAATTGCTATAATCTCCTTTCAATCAAAAGGCAATGAAAATTACATTGTCTGGAATAATTATATGAAATTAGCATTTTTACGAAGAAACGGATTAGGATTTGTGAATGGAAAGTGTAAGAAAGAAATTTATCCTGAGAGTTTGTGGGATCAGTGGGAGCGTTAAATCGAAAATCCAAAAAGTTTATATTGAAATTATATTTTTATTTCTAATTATATAATAGTGACTTTAAATGTTAATTTTCAAACACAAACCCTATTTCTAGATTCTCACCGCATGCACGCTTATTCTCTTAATTCTCAATTCTCTTATCATTTGTACGTTCACTGCTTAAAATGCATTAAATAATTTAATAATTCATTAGCATTTGATAATTTATTGATTGATTGCTACAATGCAATTTATAGATTTTATCTTGTAATTTGTGTAGACTTTTATGCATGAGATAATGTATATAAGAACAAATGGAAATAAGAGAAAACAAAATTAAATTGACGGAGCATTTTCTTATTAGTTAAACCGAAAACTGAATCATTACGGATCAAAAATTAATAAATTAAAAACCGATAAATCGAACCGATAATACACAAGTCGGACCGAAAGATAAGTCCCTCTACTTCCCACATGTTTATAAACAGTACATGAAACAATTCAAGGAAAGACCCAAATAATTTAACAGCGGATAGCAAATTCAGCAATTGCCTCACATAATAAGAAGGAGTAGTTTCATAGATTAATAAGTCAGAGAAATGGAGAAAACAGTTGTTGATGAGAGAAGAAAAGCAGAGAGGAATCTAGAGGGTCAGCTTGCTGGCAGAGAGTCAACTTTGCGGCCTTAGGGTCGCAAGTTCGATTCTCTCCTTCGGATATCGTCCTCCGAAGCATATACATGTGGTAAAGCCTGGGCGCTAAAAGCCGCGCGGGCATGTTGCAGTGTGGGTTCGGTCTCCGCCAAGCCTTGTGGATGGGGCCTGTGGGGGGGTCAACCTTGTAGCATTGATCCGTTGGACGCAAGCAGACACTGACCATGTGTGCACATCCCGCGATTTACCTGGTGGTGGGGTGCTGAAGGACCGGTCTCATCACCTCCAGGAGCCTAGTACCAGTACTTGTGCAGGTACTAACGATATGGGGGTACTGGGGCCACCCCGAGACCTGGATTATCAAAAAAAAAAAAAAAACTACGAGGAATCGGTAAGTAGATTAGGATTTGGCTTGAGGGTAGTTTGGTCATTTCAAGCCAGCTGCTTCTGCACTAGCACGGGCCCAACATTTTAATTATTTTCTTGAGCTAGAAGTTTTATCTCTTCTGCTTTGCTTTGTTAATTTCTTTGTTGCAGGTTTTTTTGGCCATTTTCAATTATGGCTCTACGTAATTTGGCCATGAATTCCCGAATTTACAAATCTCAGAAGAGGAAGATTTTTTCAAAATTATAGATAGAATTTCTATGTTTTGTTGAAATAATTTTTTTTCAAATAATAAATTTATTAAAAATTTAATCTATAAATTTTGTCGAATCTTATTTAGCTGGCTCGATTCTTTACCATACCTAAAATTTTAATAAATTATGCAAAAAACTTTTGCGCTAATATTTCACAATGAATATGGAGTACTTCATTTATATATTTATCACTTAACATTAGAAATTACATTTGGGGTTCTAAAATGTAACTGTAAAACTTATAGTTTAAAATTGGTGCGGGGTAAAAAAAAAAAGAGAGAGATTAAAGTTTGTGCTCTAGAATTGAAGGTTTATAGTTGATGCTTTAAAATGTCAATTGTGATATTGTGAGAAATGGGTTAAACCGACGCACTATTTATGCCATTTTTGTAAATCTATCCAATCAAACATTATTAATTTATGCAGAATTTTATCACTCAATTATTTCTCCTAATTTCGACCAATTGAATCCTTAATAAGAATTCGTTTGGTCATGAAATTTTTTTACTTATTTAAAAATTAACGTTTGACCATTAAACTTTCAAATACAACTTCTTCTTATAATCTTGCATTCATTACATTTTTTATGAGCCGGAGATCTAATGTAAACAACCTTTCTGCTTCATAAAGGAATAAATGGCATCACATGAATGGTCTATCGGCTTTGTTGCACCATTGACATCTTTAATAAGTACATATCAATTAAATTGTTTTCCCTACCAAATTTATTATAGGATGATGTTAGTAATTGTGGCAAAAGTATAAAAATTGGCAAAATAATTAGGGGGAGAATGACATTATTTTTTATACTTGACATGGTTAATTCAAGAGCCCTTTGTTCGTAATATCTCGGCCTAACATGCAAATTTTCCTATGCTTTCAGACGTACACAATGCAATGTTGACATATAACTTATCTAAACACCTCTTAAGACTATTCTGACTTTGAATTTGAAGGCAAGGTCCTCAAAATTTCAAACAGAAATTTTACGATGTGAGACTCTTAACACTCCCCCGCACGTTCAGATCTTGTTAACTGGAGCATGGATAATATAATTTGGAGGCCCAAATTGGTGAACAAAGAATCTGAATGAGTCTGGCTCTGATACCATGTAAAGAATGAATCTTGGGCCTAACTCAACCCAAAAAGTTAGCTTGTAGGGTGAGGATTGTTCAAGTCCATATAAGGAGTCTATGTTCCCATTCCATTTACGATGTGAGACTCTTAACAATGTCGCACATTCCCAAAAACCTAAAATTAGCCAAACTAGACCCCAATTGGAATGCGGCCATGTGTGAGGAATTTAATGCTTTAACGAAACATCATACTTGGGATTTGGTTCCTCGACCGGAGGGGGTAAATGTGATCCGGTGCATGTGGCTTTTTCGTCACAAATACATAGACAGTGGTGATTTAGAGAGGTACAAGGCACAACTTGTGGCTAATGGCACTAATCAGCAGCACCATTCGCACAGTTCTGAGTATTGCTATGGCACTGGCCTTTTCATCAGCTTGATGTGAAAAATGCGTTTCTACATGGTGATTTGAAAGAAACGGTTTATATGCATCAACCTCCTGGTTTTGTCCGTCTAGCCGCCCCTCAGTATGTATGTCGTCTTCGTAAGTCACTGTATGGCTTGAAACATGCCCCTCGAGCATGGTATGATCGCTTTGCATAGTATATTTTGCAGATTGGATTTGTATGCACCAAGTATGATAATTCTCTATTTATTTTTCATCGAGGTAGTAGCATTGCTTATTAATTATTGTATGTGGAAGATATTGTGCTCACTGCCTCATCTGAGTTATTAAAAATGATATTATTGCACGGCTCAAAATAGAATTTGCTATGACTGACTTGGGGAAGTTGAACCATTTTTTGGGTATTTCAGTGACTAGATCTGCATATAATATGTTTCTTTGTAACGTAAGTATGCAGATGAGATTGTGTACAAGGCTAAAATGGAAATTGCAAGATCATGGCTACTCCAGTTGACTCTAGATCAAAGCTCAGTGCTTTGGATGGTGATCCGGTGTCCGATCCCACCCTCTACAAGAGTCTCGCAGTCGCGACACCTGGCAGCTACCATTTTCTTACGATTTTAAATGGGTCGCGGCTCTACTCTATTTCTTTTTTTTAATCGAAACAAAACAACAAAATTAAAATGTTGGGATGCCTCCCAATGGCGTTATCGTTAACGTCATTTAGTCGGACACTGAACTCCTCTTCTGATAGGCTTCAAGATGATAAGAGACTTGGCTTGATCAATAAGACCATCCAAGTATGGCTTCAATCGCTTACCGTTCACTTTGAATGGCGAGCCATTCTTTCCTTGCACTTCAACGGACCCATATGGAAAAACCTTCACCACAGTAAAAGGGCCCGACTATATGGACTTCAACTTGCCTGGAAATAGTCTCAACCTTGAATTGAATAAAAGTACTTGTTGTCCAGGTTGAAACTCTTTTCGGATCAAGTTCTTGTCATGCCATGCCTTAGTGCACTCCTTGTAAATCTTGGCATTCTCATAGGCTTAATTCCAGAACTCATCTATCTCGTTCAATTGCAGTAGCCTATTCTGCCCCGCATCACTCTCATCCAGATTCAGCTTCCTCATGGCCCAATACGCTCGATGCTCCAGCTCAACTGGTAAGTGACATGCCTTTCCAAAAACCAACCTATAAGGAGACATTCCAATTGGAGTTTTGAATGTCGTCCTATAGGCCCAAAGCGCATCATCAAGTTTCTTAGACCAATTTTTTCTAGAACTATCCACCGTTTTCTCAAGGATACTTTTCACTTCTCTGTTTGAAATTTCAGCTTGACCATTTGACTGAGGGTGATATGGCAAAGCAGTTCGGTGGTAGACTCCATATCGAGCAAGTAGAGCATCAAGTTGCTTGTTACAAAAATGACTCCCTTCATCGCTAATAAGAGCTCGGGGAGTATCGAACCGTGTGAATATGTGCTTGTGCAGAAAGTTGCAGTGATATTGAAAGTTGCAATATACACGCAAGTTTAAAATTCATGTACAATATGAACTTGCTGTGATATTGAATGAAAAAAATTATAATTCCGGTAGGAAGTTGCTTCAACGTGTTGATTGTTCAAGAAGGGTGGTATCACATTAAATTGATACTTTTATATTGTATTTCATGTAAGGGATTTTACTAACTGTATTTATAAAGAAACAAATGTTGCACTTCTAAACCTTTCTGGGCCTATTTTCGCTACTAAATTATTAGGAATATCTTTTTACATTAATCTTTTCTGAACGTTGTAAGTATTAAATTAGCTTTTGTCTCGTAAGTGGCATCCTCCCAAATGGTTGCTACACTTAACATGATGTGATATTGTCTAGTTCCGGCCAAGACGACACATCCCAAAATGTGTCACGTCATTATAAAAAATTATTACCTTATAAGTAGCTTTTTTCTTTTATACTTTTTATGTAGACTTTGTTCACACACCTAATAATCTCGTCTTTGAATTAAGTTTCACATGACTCGTCACGATTCATGCCTAGTTTGAAGATTAACTATGTATCACACACATCAATAGAGTATTTATGGTTACTAAAGTCTACTGACTTTCTTTTGTGCGTGCATCTTCAAAGCTATGGGTAAAGGTAGCAAATTGCCCGTAGACGACAAAGGTACTAAGTCGGCCCTCCACGCAATCACTTTACCATCTACATACTTGTCTCACCGAATCATTGATTTCGGTACCAGTTGTTGGATTAAAAAAAATCTTAAGATATTTTTAACATGGTGTAATACTATCTGTTATGAGCCAAATCCGCACGATTGTTTTTCAAAAAGCCTCACACGATGAACCATATTCAACATATTATGATTAGTTTTTCTTTTCTGTTTTACTTTTCATGTGGGTTTTTGTTCACACACATCCAACAAAAATGTCATGTTACATAATAAATAAATAAAAATTTCATAAATATCAAATAAGGGTAAAATAGAGATGATGTCACTAAATAGCTGTCAAATAAGAAAAGGTGATATTTATTTTGGAACGGACTTAAAAAATGATGCCATATAAATTCCGACAGAGGGAGTAGTTAGTTTCTGTTATTCATATAATTTACTATTTTTTTACATAGAAAATTTTGAAATAATTAATGGAGAAGATATACGTGCAATTCGTGTGCATAATATTAGTAAACATACACATGTATACAAAAAAAAAATTAGATAGGAGTAGGTAACTACAATTAAAAAAATACGAGTACTTTATAAGGTTAAGACTCATTGCAATGTTTTAAGTCCTTAATCAGCAAACCATAGACGAACCACATGGCTTGGAATGAGAAAGAAAAAACTCAGAATAATAAGCATTAGCCATTGTATATATGTTAGGTTAGCTAATGTACACTATGATGAAGGAATTAGGAGATTAAGGCTAATCAACCTATTACAATGGGGACAAATACACCAAGAATGATATCACATTTTCTGTGAATTTAAACGAAAAAAAAAAATAGGAAAACAGCAACTAACAATAGTTATAAAATTATACTCCTATTACTCTAGCTAGCTACTTCATATAACTTAATTAAAAGTCTAGATTTGATAATGGAATGAAGAGGTGCATAACTAGCTGACGAATTGTCTCAGTAGATACCACAAAATATCGCCGGGGCAATTCAAAGACAACCCCCAAAATTATTTGACGTATATTCATGAAATGAAAAGGTAAAAAAAACTAAAGATATGAGTGGATAATTGATAGAAAGAAACAAAAGAACACGTCTATACGAGGTGGTAATCGTGTTAAATGTATGTATGAGAGACACTTGTTTTATATTCATCGAGTGGTTGTGATTAATTTTTATCCATATATTAGTAATGATATTTGTCCTTTGAAAATTATTTGACGTATATTCATGAAATGATAAAATAAAAAAAGACAAAGATATGAGCAGATAATTAATAGAAGGAAACAAAAGAACACGTTTATAAGAGGTGGAAATAGTGTTAAATGTATGTATGAGAGACACTTATCTTATATTCATCTATTAGTGTGATTAATTTTTATCCATATAGTATCAATGATATTTTTATTTTACTTCGGTAATTGAAGGATGTTACAAAACACATGGTTGGACAATTGAAAAAGGTGAATGATAACATAATGCCCTATTCCCAAAAATAGAGATATTTTTAAATTTTATGATTTTAAATTTATTTTAAAATTGAAAAATTTATTAAATATAGAAAGAAATTTTTTTTTGGAGCAGATAAAAAAAAAGTAAGATAATTAAATTGAAACGGAAAGAGTAAAGATGCATAGCTACAACTCACCACCCGTTGAGCAACTCACATCCCATGCAAAGGCAATTGATGAGTAGTTTAAAAGAAAGTCAGATTTGGAAAAAAGTTTAAAGTTTAAACCAATTTATTGTTTCACACACACAGGAAAAGTTATGGCTGGCATCTACTATCCTACCTTCCCTTCCTGGAAAATAGCTACCTAATCAAAACTCATAAAGGCATGTTAGGGAATCAATTTTTAGCTTCACTTTCACTATGCATGGGTCTAGGGCTTGTTTGGTTGAAAATTCTTTAGAACCATACTAACTTGGTTTTAATTTTAGAAAAAAATTGCTTAGTGGCCATTTGGTTCACATGTAGCCAAATGATTTGTGACTTACAACTAAAAGCCTTTAACTGACAATTTGGTTCACATGTAGGGTTATACAAAACTTATAATGCATATATTTTATGCGATTAATTTATCTGTTGAATGGACGTTTAACAACATATGCATAAACTTTTTTCAAAATTTGAATCAAAAGTGTTTTATAGGAACACTTTATCATGTGTTTAGATGTTCAATTAGAACAAATCATAATTCGAGTATTTAAATAAAATTTACTGACAAATTTAAAGGGACGTTGATGTATTCAGCCAATTACTATATATGAATTATATAATGTAAAAAAATATTTTGTCGCTTACCAATATATATCGTATTCCCTCCGGATAGAAAAGGGTGTTCACTTAGTCATTTACACACTCCTTAAAAATATACTAACTCTCATGCAAAAATAGATAATTTGACTAAAATGATCCTAATTAAATAAGTATTGGGATTTGATCACCTAATACTTAATAAGGATAAATTTGAAAAAATAAGATTAATTCTTTCTTGATTTTGTAAGTAAAAATACTCTTTTTGAATAAAAAAAAACTAAGTTAACATTCTTTTTTATCCTGATGTAGTATATTTTATCTCGTGCAAAGTAAGATATAAATTCTCACATAATTCAAATAATACTACACCATTAATCAATTGGTTACAAATATTTTTACTAGAATTAATTATTCTTATCCTATCAGCCAAACAATCCCATCAAAATTGAGTAACAGTACTAGTACAATTTTTACTAGTGATGCTTTTCTTCCCCTATCGTGGAGTAGTATAGTATTACACTATTTGTTGATTTCTTTCCTCTAAAATTCTAAATTATGAACATAAGTTTAAATCCAATGGCCAATATTAATCACTTGATTGCAGTCAATTCATCTTTCAATTATGATATTATGTCATCTTGGGTTCCACCAAACATTGCCAGCTACTCTCTGTTTTCGAGTTTCCGACTCCAAATTTCTTCTGTTTTTATTCCCCCCAACCCCACCCCCCCACCCCCGAGTTAACTATCTTTTTCATCATTTGATTGTTCACATATTTTTCCTTTAATATCAGAAACTTCATGAAGACTCCAATAATAGTACTACGAGCTAGCATATGCGAAATCAGAATTTTAATAATATAAATTTAAAAAAAGTTATTTATTTAATTTTCAATAAATTATTTGTGATTTAAAAAAATTCTTATTACATATATAAAATTTTGATAAAAGCAATTGAATTTTGCTTAAGTCGTACTTAGAGTTCTAGCTCCGACCACGTCGGTAATTACTGAACACCTTAAATGTGAATGTTAATTGATATTTACATTGGGTAAATAGGTAAAAAATAATGATTATATTTATATACTATATATTAAATTTCTTATTTGTGTGTTGACTGTGTTTATATTTTGATACTTTTTAAAGTAAATATGTTCTTCGATGGTATTCATCAATAATGTACAATATATAGTAGTATAAAAGTATTTAAACTAGGTAACTAATCAACCTAATTATAATAGGAAATATAATTTTATCTAAAATAGGAGACCTACTTATAATAGGAATACAATTCAACCTAAAATAACAAATATACAATTAATAAAAAAATATTCGAAAAATATTCTATTACACCCCCGCAGTCGAAGCGGGAGGTTCACGAACACTGAAACTGGCTCGAAAATCATCAAATAGTATGCGCGGAGGTCCTTTGGTAAAAATATCGGCAATCTGATATCTGGAAGGAATATGAAGGACAAGAACTTGACCACGAGCCACTTTTTCGCGAACGAAATGAATGTCCATCTCAATGTGTTTAGTGCGCTGATGTTGGACGGGATTACCGGAAAGATATATCGCACTAATATTATCGCAGTAGACCAGTGTTGCCTTTTGAATCGGACAGTGAAGCTCAAGTAGAAGGTTACGGATCCAACAAGATTCAAAGACGATGTTGGAGACACCTCTGTATTCTGCTTCGGCACTGGATCGGGATAGTGTAGATTGCCTTTTGGAAGACCAAGATAATAGGTTATCTCCGAGGAAAATGCAGTAACCAGACGTTGAGGGTCGGGTGTCAGGACATCCACCCCAGTCAATATCAGAATAAGCAGTGAGACTAGTGAGCGAGGACCTATATAGATGTAATCCGAAGTGAAATGTACCTTGGACGTATCGTAAAATACGTTTGAGGGCATGCATGTGTGCTTCCGTCGGATTGTGCATGTTCATGCAGATTTGTTGCACGACATAAGATATGTCAGGTCTCGTGAATGTGAAGTACTGCAGAGCCCCAGTCATGCTACGATAGTGAGTCGAGTCTGAATATGGGGGGCCGAAATCAGCGCCGAGCTTGGAATTTGTGTCTACTGGCATGTGGGATGGTTTGCAAGATGTCATGCCTACACGATCAAGGATCTCTTTGGCGTACTTCTTCTGACACGAAAATAGGCCGCCAGAATGTCGAGTGACTGAGATGCCGAAGAAATTACTCAGGGGGCCAAGATCATTCATAGCAAACTCAGAGGAAATGAGAGACATAATGGACCGGCGGAGAGCATCAGATGATGTGGTGAGGATGATGTCATCAACATATAATAATAGGTAAGCCATGTTTGTACCCTTGTTGTAGATGAACACGGAATGATCAGATATGCTATGTGAAAAACTGATAGATGAGACATAATCGGCGAACCGCTGGTACCATGCTTGAGAAGCTTGTTTCAGTCCATAGAGCAATTTTTGCAACAGACACACATAACTGGATGTGTTGGTAGGAGGGGTTCCTACGAAACAAAACTTAAGTAGGCGACCGTTGAGCTAGAGACTTGTTTGAGATTATGTTTAGGATATAAGTGGTCATGGAGAGTGTGTAATGCCAGAATTGAGGCGTGACCAAGTAGTGCACGAATTAAGTTGTTTATGATTCGGATTTTCCTTTCGGCCTTACTATTTTGGGAAGAGGTGTGAGGACAGGAAAAAATGGAAGGTAAGACCGTTATTGTACTATATATAATGTACAATATATATAGTAGTATAAGAATATTTAAACTAGGTCATTAATCAACATAATTATAATAAAAAATATAATTCTACATAAAATATGAGACATAATTATAATAGGAATATAATTCTACCTAAAATAAAAGATATACCATTAATGAAAGAATAGAATATTCTATTAATTTTTGTAAAAATTCTAGTTCTGACGCTACGCTGTACTATGATCTCTAGAATCTTCAACAATGGTGCTAAATTGGAAGTGAAAAATATGAACAAGGCGGCAAAACAAAAAAGAAAGATAAGAAACTGTACTTGATTGAATTAGGCTCTTCTCACAACAACACCCACCACCAAGAAAAGAAGGAAAAATTAAACAGTACCCATCATCTCAATCTATATGAAATAAATACTACTCCTATGAGACATGAAAAAAGTTTAGATGTTTACAACAGAGATTAATTGGTTTGATTAATTTCTTCAACATGGGTTACTTTCAGGAGGATTAAAGTACTCAGGCTCCAATTTTGTTCTACAAATAGGACAAACGGGATTTTTCGAAAGCCAAGTATCAGCACATTCAAGGTGAAATCCATGGTTACAACCTGGAACAACTCTTGCAAATTGTTCATTCTCAATTTCATCCAAACACACCGCACAATCATTGCCCATTATCAATTCTTTCCCTGTTATTTTCGGGAGTTTATCTAATTGGGCCGCGGATAGTCCCAATTCTTGATTCGGTTTCACCGGGTCATTCTGGTAATTTCCAGTGTTCTGGAGCAAACATATGTAGACTAAGAAAACTACACTCATTCCAACACATGGAAGAAACAAAGCCAGGAACACAGAGACAAGCATTGTTAAGGTGCTCTTTAGACGGTAATATTCACAGTTTATTATCGGGAAAAAAATGCGAATTACGGGAAAAATATTTATAGTAAAATTTAAGGAGGGTGGTGGAGGTGGTGGCGAAGAGAAAGAATTGGCACACCATGCTGCAGGGGAAAGATTCATGGGGAAAGATGAGTTATTTATATACTGTGAATAAGGCAGTGTTTGGGTGAAATTGAAAATAGATATTTGTTAAAATTAATAAATGAGGCTTACACCTGGGAATGAAATGGGCTGAGGAAGAAGTGACGTGTAAGAAGAAGAGAGGTAACGGCTGTTACATTGAATAAAGAAAAGAACAGAAAATAATTTGGAATTTATAAGGCTCTGTTTGGTAATAGATTTTGGTTTCAAAATTTAAAATAAATTTATAATTAACTCTTTGGACCCGTTTGGCTATAAAAATTACAATGTTTCTTTGAACTAACTTTTCACTTATTTGAAAATCAGTGTTTAGTAATGAAATTCCAAATTTAACTTGAATTTGTACTTTAAATTTGAAAATTTGTTTATAACTTATTTTTTAACTCACTTTCATTTTTGAAATTGTATTTCATATTTGAGAAGTAAATTCAATCATGAACATTATTCCAAATAGTCTTTACAAAAAGTATAATAAAACACAATACTATCTTCATTTTTAACTCTATAAATTTTAAATAAAATAAAAAATATTTGAGTGCTTGGTCCAAACGTCTACTTTGTCTATTAGATTGAACCATTATATCAAACTTTAAACTTAAAATATAAATTTGAAATCTCAAAAATAGTTTTTAAGTGTTTTTCAAGATTTAACCCATAAGATTTTTAATTATATTTTATACATATCTTTAACATCTAACTACATTTTGTCAATTAAATTTTAAATGTTATTTTTCTCAAATATCAACTGATTCATGTCCAAACACCTACTAATATAATGATGATATCAGTAATAATAATATTGTTATGTAGAAAAAAGGAGGAATAAGTAATAATCCTAAAGTGCCTATTACAGCTTTGTGACAGTAAGTACAATTTTCTACAAGTAATTTAATCATATGTATAGCTTGAGTCGTAAATTATAGATACAGTCAAATTTACTCTTCAATTTAGCCTACATATGCTCCTTAAAAAGAAGGAAGTCGAATAAGGCAAACAACCAAGCAGAAATTCAGATGGACAGTTGCATTCACATTATTAGACATTAGCTGGTAAATATTTATTCCTACTCCATGTTCATATCAGGCAAATTAATGCAAATATAGTTTTGCATTTAACAACTAATTATGATGATGACTCATGATGATGTGATTTATAATGTATACTACCTTTAATTTTTAACTATTGAAGTTAAACTTTGTGGTTGAATATAAACATGAAATTCGGGTAAGTGTTCACTTAATAACTTTATAACATTGAAGACATATTTATATCATTGTTTAAATATTAGGATTACAATATAGAAATTATTTATACATTAAATCATTCTATCACTAGTAAAATAATACACTTATTCTTGCATAATGTAACACATGTAGTGTTACCATCAATCTTTAAATATTGAATCAGAATGCAGAACTATATATTTTCTTAGACGACCAATTAAATTGTATATTAATTTCATTCAAATTATTATTTCGAGATTCTTCAATCATATAGTATTACACCAAGGAGTTTAGTAGCTCAGTTGATTGGTTACCCAAACTTTCACATTGTTAGTGAGGGTTCGATTCCGCACCTTTAAATCCCTTCACCCGTTTTTCTTTCCCCTTCCTTATTTAATATTTTTTTTTGTAAAAAAATAGTATTATACAACTCTGTCCGTCCGATTTATGTGACACTTTTTTTTAATCAGCCTAAAAAAGAATGATATCTTTTTATATTTAGTAACAATTTAACTTTAAACTTTTCATTTTACGTTTAATGAGATCATTTATAGCTACACAAATATTCATATCTTCTTTTAAACCACAAATTTTAAAACTATTTCTTTTATTCTTAAACTATGCATCCAGTCAAACACGTCGTATCCATTCGTATCAATTGAGATGGAGGGAGTATTATTTTAGGTAAAATTGTATATTTGAATTATTATTTTTATTCTAGTTTCTCGGATCAAATGACACGTAAGAGTAACGAGTACAGACATATATAAGCTGTTGTCCATATTATATTCGTTTCAAGGAGTCACCATGATTTACCTCCTTCACACTTTAAACCTTGTGCGCAGCGTGGTACTGGTCTAACCTTTGAAATCAATTGAGTCACCATGATTTACCTCCTTCACAGACCTGTCGGACCGGGGTGTGGGGGCTCCTGGGGTGGGAGATTCCACCTTTTGGAGCAAGGAATTGAGGAAACAACAAAAAGGAGACAGCCAAACAGAAATTTTGGCTGCACAGTTTTTTTCTTTTTTATATAGGGGACGCGTTGCTTGAAGGTCAAGGAAGAAAACAACATTTCTCCTCCATAACACATGCACACACAAACATAGCTTGTACGGAAACCCCCCCCCCCCCCCCCCACAAAACGTACATTTAGCTCGCCTTTCTTTCTTTGTCGTTAGAAATTATTTATTTTCTGTTTGTGCTTTTGTAATTACACCGCTAGTGCTTCTTGCTGAGTTGTTTGCCACAATCATTCTTCCCCGCTCTTTACCTATTTTTTCACATTTTCATTTCATATTTGATGTGAGACTCTTAATAAACTATTTTGATTTTTTTTTGTTATTTACCGATATAGCTCATTCTTACATTTTCGTCCAAGTTTGGACAAAAGCAATGGCGTGTGTATGTTTTTATCGTGGCTGGTCTCAAACTAAATTATTGTCGCAATTTGACTTCTACCGTAAGATTATGTTGTTATGATCACGAAGGGGTGTAATGAAATTTATAAAGTGCTTCTATATTTAAAGAGAGATTTCGAATTTCAAGCTATTTTCCTTAAATATGCTACACATAAATTTGAATTAGTTGTGTCAGCAACAAACAAGGAGCTACACCAAAGGAATGATGGTATATTAAATTTTGAACATCTTTAATAAAGTGAAGTTCCACTTTCGCAACATTAAAAATAGAAGGGTTGCGTAAGTGTTCAAAAGCTTTACATTCTATCTCGAACTAAAATTTTATTTTACGTTATTCTCAAATCGTGTCCATGTATTTTTTAATATATAATAATAGTATTTCCATATATTAAGCAGTGAAATATAGAACGCCCTTCACCCATGACATTATGTATATCCCGCCGCTCTCCGAAATAACTGGCGAAGAAAACAATAAGATCTAGGAACACTGTTTAAATTATTGTCTTCAACTAAATTTTGAATCCGTGACAAAAACCATCATGCTCAAAATTATCGTACAACACATAGACGGATTCAAGATTTGAATTTAATCATTCTTTATAACAATCTCAAGTTAATATACAATAATAATTAAATTTAAAACATATTATCTATAAATGTTTAATAAATTTCTGTTGGATATGTAAAGCGGTACGAGAAGTAAATAAATATTACAAGTGTTCGAAAGGATAAACAAATAAGCAATTCAGAATTGCCGCAAGCTTGTTGAGTCTTGAATCTTGATAACCTGAAATCAAGAAACACTAAATCTGGATTGTTACAACTGTGGTTGAGTCGAGAGATGACTCTCTGTCTTTAAGACAAGATTGCCCCGTATAAATGCTTTTACGTTAACGGGCAATAGTCTCCCAAGATAAAACAGCAACTAATCAACACTACAAAGCAAATAGGTTGATTCTGACGAAGAAAATAAAACACGAAACGGCTTGTTGAAGAACGAAAAAGGAAGGAAGAGTTTTCTGTTCACTGTTTGTGCTCACGTTTTGGAGTCGTCTGTTTCTCTTCTGTTTTGTCTCTGTGTAGTATATTGTAGTCTATGCAATTGAGCCAAAAGGCTCCAATATATAGCATAAGGGGAGGGAATCCTCAACTGCCAAGTAATGACAGTTTATGGCTATTAGTGTGGGAGTTAATCAGCCAAGTAATGGCTAATTTAATGTGCAACATAAATGAGCTGTTAGGGAGGAGTTAAGGTGCAGATTAATGGAGGTTTAATGCTCCAAAAATCAACTCCAACGGCGCCTTCCGTCGTTCCCAACGGACCGGACGAGACGGGCGGGTGGACTTAGCCTTGAACCCAAGCACATCTAGGTCCTCCCTCCTTCAAACACATGGGTTACCCCTTGGGGTCCCAAACGCTTAACCAATTTTGAGACTTATAAAGAGAACAATTCTTCATTTACCCACCGATATGATAGATTTGTCCCATACCATACTTTCATGCCTCAAACACCTTACTTCGTGGACCAATATCTCTTTCATTTCTAAATGAAATTTGACGATTCTTGGTCCTACAGTCATCTACTCACTTAGTAGATTATGCGCGTGTGAAGAGACAAAACCTCCAATATACGGAATCCTAGTATTTAAGTCATTAAATACGGGTGAACGCATCTCTCCATTAAAAACAAATTTCCAACAATTTCTTACTACATATACTAGGTCAGTGAACGTACGCACACGTTCCAGCTACATTGTTGATCCGTACTACATGGTCTAAATATAAAATAGAGGATGTCTTTCTTTTATTGTGGTTTCTAAGTCGCCTTATGTTTACTCAAAAAGCAAGTCCTAGGAAGTAGGACCTATGTACCTTTGTTCAATTTATTTAAGACCAGCAAAGAAAAAGAGATCAGAGAGGAAGGAGAAATGCAACCATTAATTAAACGGATTCCTTAGCTAGTCATCTGAAAAAAACAATTGAATAAACGGCTCCAAATGATAACTTGGTACAAACAGAAAAAGCTTTTACTATGATGCACCCACTAGCAACTTGAGTGGATTTCAAAAGCTATTGAAGAGATATTAATAAACACTGCTTTTTCTTTACGGCAAGAATTAGAAGAAAAAATAGATAAAAGAAACTAGTATATTTTATTTGATAAACTGTGCAAGTGTGGAGTTTGTCAGTCCAATACGTTTGAAGATTATTTTTTGACTTGAAAAAAGATTGGTCTAAGTGATAGCTAATTACCATCAGAGTTTCTTTAAAGTGATGATTAATTTTAAAATTAAGGGTACGAATCCATTTCACATAACCTACGGACGAAAACTGTTAAGATAATTATGAATCTTCATCATATCAAAGTGATTAGGATAATTAGCATAGATGGATCTTCATCACATCTAAATTATCTCCATCATATCAATGTAATTAGAATGACTAGCATAGATTGATCTGTTGGATATGTAAAGCAATACGGGAAGTAAATAAATATTACAAGTGTTCGAAAGGATAAACAAACAAGTCAATGTTCAGAACTGCCGCAAGATTGTTGAGTCTTGAATCTTGATAACCTGAAATTAAGAAACACAAAATCTGGATTGTTACAACTGTGGGGTGAGTCGAGAGATGGCTCTCTGTCTTTAAGACAAGATTGCCCCATATATATGCTTTTACGTTAACGGGCAATAGTCTCCCAAGATAAAACAACAACTAATCAACACTACAAAGCAAATAGGTTGATTCTGACGGAGAAAACAAACACGAAACGACTTGCTGAAGAATGGAAAAGGAAGGAAGAGTTTTCTGTTTGTCCACACGTTTCTGCTCACGTTTTTGGACGGAATTTCAGTTGTGCTCTCTTCTGTTTTTCTCTGTGTATTATATTGTAGTCTCTGCAATTGAACCAAAAGGCTCCAATATATAGCATAAGGGAATGGACTCTTCAACTGCCAAGTAATGGTTGTTTATGGCCATTAATGAGGGGAGTTAATCAGCCAAGTAATGACCAACATAAAGGATTTGTTAGGGAGGAGTTAAGGTGCAGATTAATGGAGTTTTAACACTCCAATCAACTCCAACGACAGGCAAAAACTTTCTGCCTTCCGTCGTTGCAATTTGGGGTCCAAAGAGAGAATATCAGAAGAAGCCCACGACCCGATCCCGGACGGGAACAGACGGGCGGGCAGCGGCGGCGGCGCGCGTGTGGACTTAGCCTTGAACCCAAGCATATCTAGGTCCTCCCTCCTTCAAACACATGGGTTACCCATTGGGGTCCCAAACCCTTAGCCAATTTTGAGACTTATAAAAAGAACAATTCTTTCTTTTTCCACCGATGTGGTAGATTTGTGCCACACCATATTTTCATGCCTCAAACACATTACTTCGTGGATCAATATCTCTTTCATTTCTCAATAAAATTTGACGATTCTTGGCCCTACGGTCATCGACTCACTTAGTAGATTATGCCCGTGTGAAGAGACACAACCTCCAACATATGGAACCCTAGTGTTTAAGTCATTAAATACGGGTGGACGCACCTCCCCACTAAAGGAAAATTTCCAACATGATCTTCATCACATCCAAATTATCTCCATCATATCAATGTAATTAGGATGATTAGCATATTCTTAGCCTAGATTGATTTATGTATATTTGTAAATATATTGTAATCTTAGAATGAAATGAGACATGGAATTAACTTCCTTCATGGTATCAAGAGCCACAAATTGACCTCCCATTTTTTTGGCCCTAACGGTCGGCCTCACCCAACCCTATCCGAAAACCACCTTTCGGCCAACTAAACCCTAGCCGAAAATCATTTTTTTTGGACTCCAAAACATAACCCTAACTAAGGTTTCACAAAAACCAACCCTAGCCGAAATACTACCTCCCTATCCTATTTTTTTGGCACCTTCTAACCAAACCCTAATTAGGGTTCTTCATCTCTCTCACTCTAAACACCAAAATATCTTTTCTCTTCCTAATTTCTTGTATTTTCTTGGGTAACAATGGCCGACAAATAAAATTTTTATCCCGCTCTTGCCGTAAACAACGTCAAGAACTCTATTTTGTTACCCTTGAGATGGAAAAAAGGCAATACTCTTCTTGGGCGGAGTTGTTTAAAATCCATTGCCAAGCATACGAAGTCATAGACCATATTATTCTTCCCAAGTCTTCATCGGAGACCACCGTTGTTGACACCAATTTATGGTCTCGTTTAGATGCTATAGTCCTTCAATTAATTTACGGCACCATCTCAAATGACCTTTTGCACACCATTTTAGAACCAAACTCTACGGCTCAACAAGCTTGGGAGTATTTACAAAATATTTTTCAAGATAAGAAAATTTCTCGGGCGGTATATCTTGAAAACCAATTCATCAATGTAAAATTTGATGATTTTTCAAACGACTCCGCATATTGTCAAGAGTTGAAAATGCTTGTCGATTAACTCTCAAATGTTGGTGCGCCGGTGACAAATCAAATATTAGTTCTCCAATTGATTGCGGGATCGAATGAACAATTTGATGGTGTGGCTACATTCATTCAACAAAGCAATCACTTACCACCATTCTATGAGGCGCGTTCGAGATTAATTATTGAAGAAACCCGAAAGCAAAAATAGTCGACGGGGGTGGAAACTAATGCCGGTACCGTTCTTATTTCCACAAACACTTATAATGATGATTTTGACACTCAAAATTCTGGTTTCGGTAATTGTTTGAACCGACAAAATAATGGCTCAAAAGCGTAACAATAACAAAGGGAGAAATAATGGTGGAAAATGACGGGGTCGGGGTGGCGGACAGGCTGCCGGCGGCGGAAACAACCGCGGCTAGCAGGGCCAAAACAGACTCCACTGGCAACAAGCCCAACCAGCCGACCGGCGAGCAGTGGGGGCAGTACCCACCATGGAGCTGGCAGCAGCAACAGTGGGCTGCGCCACACTGCCCGTACCCCATGACTCAGTGGGCTGCCCCACACTACCCGTACCCCACGACTCAGTGGGATCGCCCTTCTTCTGCTTCTATACAGCCCGAGTGTCTTGGGTCTCATCCGCAACAAGTTTTTGCAGCCCATGCACCATCTTCTGCGGGTTATGCCCACACAAGTATTGAATAAGCCATGACCAACATGAATCTAAGTGTTCCCGATAATTCGTGGTACATGGACACGGGGGCAACGTCACACATGACGGCATATCAAGGTAATCTCTCATCTTATTTTAATATGAGCAATAATAAAAATATTATTGTTCGCAGTGGGTAGAAAATTCCAATTCGTGGTATTGGCCCATTAAATCCCCTCACCCACCTTTACATTTGAAAAACATCCTACATGCACCCAAACTAATTAAAAACTTGATACATGTACGTCATTTTACAACTGACAACAATGTTTCTGTTAATTTTGATCCGTTTGGATTTTTTGTGAAGGATTTTCAGACGGGGATGCCACTAATGAGATGTAATAGCACTGGTGATTTGTATCCTATCACCGCCACTACCAACAACTAAGTCACCAATCCATCAACCTTTGCAGCTATTTCTCCCATTTTATGGCATAACCGGTTGGGACACCCGGGAGCACCGATGTTCAATTTTCTTATAAATAATAAATTTGTAGATTGTAACAAACTCATGGACTCTCATGTTTGCGAAACTTGTATTTTTGGGAAGCATGTTACACTTCCTTTTACGTTATCTGCTTCTAATACTCTTATGCCATTTGATCTCATGCATAATGATTTGTAGACATCCCCGAGTTTACAGGTCATAAGTATTATATGCTTATTTTGGATGATTATTCGATTTGTGGACATTTCCCAGAGGACATAAATCGCAGGTCTTCACCGTTTTTAAACAATTTAGTGTTTTTTATCAAAACCCAATTTGAGAAATCCATTAAATGTTTTCAATGTGACAATGGGAGAGAATTCATAAATGACAAATTTAAAGAATTTTGTCACCAAAATGGAATGTCCTTGCGTCTTTCATGTCCACATACTTTTCCTCAAATGGGAAAGCCGAAAGAAAAATTCGAACAATCAATAACCTAATTCGCACACTTCTTGTGCATTCGTCCACACCACCGTCTTTTTGGCATAATGCTCTTCAAATGACCACATATCTTTTAAACATTCTTCCTAGCAAGCTACTCTCAAACCTATCACCCACACAAATGTTATACCATCATATTCCTTCCTATACACATTTAAGGGTTTTCAGATATTTATGTTATCCCATGTTTCCATCCACAACCATTAACAAACTTCAAGCTCGTCTCACTCCTTGTATTTTTTTTGGATACCCACAAAATCATAGGGGATATAAGTGTTATGATGTGTCTAATGGAAAAATTATCATCTCTCGTCACATTGTTTTTAATGGGTCTACATTTTCGTTTGCTAAACCTCACATGGCGTCCCCATATTAATACGATTTTTTTTACGTTGGAATATATCCAATTTTGAATCACCATTTACATGCCCAACCCGTTAATGTCTCGGCTGGACCAGCCCAACATGTACCGTTCCAACAACAAAATGGGACTAGGTGAGTCCGAGTCGAGGAGCCCACGACTTCCTCCTCTTCGACTTCGGCCAAGTCCATTTCCAGTGGCTGACAGGCCCAAATAAGGGAGCCCATTGTTCCCTCATCCAATTCACCAACTAGGCCACCTGGCCCAGCTCCACCAGCCCAAAATAGAGCCTCTTCTCGGCCCAGTTCACAAACACAAAACCCACTACCCGTCATCTATCTCGATCCCACCTTGGACTGTTGAAATTTGTGCCATGCACGGAATTTTTTGGCCCAAGCATCAATTTAACCTAACCTCTTCAGTCCAACCATTATCACTACCAAAAATCCCAAAGCAGCCCTATCAGACCCGAATTGGAAAGTTGTCATGTTAGACGAAATTGATGCTCTTACTAAAATAAAGACGTAGGAATTAGTGCCCCATCAATCTAATGTGAACATCATACGTTCTATGTGGATTTTTTGTCATAAAAAGAATTATGACGGCTCTTTTGCGAGACACAAAGCTCGTCTTGTTGGTGATGGCAGGTCTCAGCAGGTTGGCGTAGATTGTGGTGAAATATTTAGTCCAGTAGTTAAGCCAACAACTATTAGGATTGTTCTTAGTCTAGCTCTGTCCAAATCATGGTCCATACATCAGCTTGACGTCAAGAATGCCTTTTACACGGTCACCTACATGAAACATTTTACATGCACCAGACTTTGGGATTTTGAGATTCTACTCATCTGGATTATGTTTGCTTGTTGAAAAAATCATTATATGGTTTGAAATAACCCAGGGTGTGGTATAACATGTTTGTAGGGTTCATATCCACAATGAGGTTCTCACACAGCAAGTCCGATCAGTCTTTGTTTATTTATAAGAATGGAAATAACATGGCATATATTCTTCTCTATGTGGATGCCATCATTTTCACAACGTCACCTGAGTTACTTCACTAGTCTATTATAACCTTCCTTGCTTCGGAATTTGCTATGAAGGATTTGGGCCCTTTAAAATATTTTTTGGACATTACTGTAATTCAATATGCAGGTGGTTTGTTTCTCTGACAAAAGAAATACGTCGAGGAGATCATTGACAAAACTGGCATGTCCTCGTGCAAACCGTCACATACGCCAATTGATACAAAGGCTAAATTGAGTAACTCTATAGGTACTCCATACAATGACCCAACACATTACTGCAGCTTAGCAGGGGCATTGCAATATCTTACCTTCACGAGATCTGATATCTCATATGCAGTTCAACGGGTTTGTTTACATATGCATGATCTGAAAGAAGAGCATATGGAGGCTCTTTAACGAATTTTGTGGTATGTTAAGGGTACTCTTGATTTTAGGTTGCATCTGTTTAAGTCCACCATTTCTAGACTTACATCCTATACAGATGCTGATTGGGGTGGCTGCCCGGACACACGGCGTTCCACATTTGATTATTGTGTGATTTTAGGCTACAGCCTCATTTCATGGTCGTCGAAACGTCAGCCGACACTGTCTCGGTCGAGTGCTGAAGAAGAATACCGAGGGGTAGCTAATGTGGTCTCTGAATCACGTTGGATCAGTAATCTTCTTTTAGAACTTTATTGTCTAATCGAAAAAGCAACCGTAGTTTATTGTGATAATGTGAGTGCAATATACTTATCAGGTAACCATGTCCAGCATCAACTCACAAAATACATATAAATAGATATCTTGTTTGTCCGTGAAAATGTTGCACATGGACAAGTCCGAGTTCTCCATGTATCGTCCCGTTATCATATTGCAGATATTTTCACAAAAGGTCGTCCGCGTGTACTGTTTGATGATTTCAGAGACAGTCTCAGTATACGAGAACCTCCCGCTAAGACTGCGGGTCATATCAATGTAATTAGGATGATTAACATATTCTTAGCCCATATTAATTTATATATATTTGTATATATATTGTAATCTTGGAATGAAATGAGACATGAAATTAACTTCCTTCAAAAACAAAAGCTTAATTAACGATAAAGGGCGTCAACCACAAGTTAAAAGTTTGAATTTGTTTGACTTGTTCAATACTACTAACATACCAAACAACCATAAGAATTAATGTGATTATTTTTTGTAAAAATATCTTCAAAAGTTTTTTGAAAAAGAAATATGACTTAAATAGTACATTTACAAGGAGAAGAACGAACATGAAAAATGAAATATAGAGAGAGTTGGCTAGGGATTTCATTTTTTGAAGAATCTTTTGGGAATTACACGAGATATTAGTGATAAATTAAATTTTGATAAAATCAAGACTGCTTATAAATTAAAAGGTTAACATTTTTGGTTGATTTGGCTTTATATAAATATTTCTTTTGCATTTACTAAGTACGTAATATAAACTTAAATGTGTTTATAAACCTAATTCAATCGACTTATGAATATGCCAAACATATAAAATTGGTATGTTTGAAACGCGCAATATTAAGTTCAACGTCCAATCACTTCCAAAGGCAGTGCCGGATAACAATTCTTTCAAATTCATCCGAACATTCATAAATTCATAAATAACAAAACAAAACATAGTACTATAAAACTTTTTGTGGTACCAAGCCAAGATGATAAGTTTGATATATTTTGGGTACAAGAATGGCTCAAGTAGGCCTCAAGTAGGATAGGATCTAGATTGCCATTAAAGGCAGGGACAGAGCTAGAAATTCGTGTAAGAGGCAACACCAATAATAACAAACTCAATGTAATTTTACAAATAAAATCTATGAGGATAATATATATGTAAGATAGACTATTTTTAATACACTCTCGACTCAAATTGTAAGAGGAGTTAATAAAAAATAAATACTAAAATGTCATAGTTGAATTTGAACCAGTGGCTTAAAAGCAATAGTTGTACCCACTTGGCCCATTGCAATATAATCTTCTCATTTATTAAGAGGACTCAACATATATATTGTATAAAAATGGATCATGAGTCTAACTCAATCCAAAAGCTAGCTCACATGCTCGAGAATTGCTCAAGCAATATAAGGAGTCCAAGGAACCATCCAACTACCACCGATGTGGGACTCCAACACCCCCTCCCCCGCACGTCCAAAACTGGACATCCAGTCCTTTGAAGCTGGACAATTTAATATGGGGGGGGGGGGGCAACATCGGAAAACAGTAATTAGGATGAGTCATGCTCTGATATCATGTAAAAAAAATGAATCATAGGCCTAACCTAACCTCAAAAGCTAGCTCATATGGATAAGAATTGTTCAAGCCATATAAGGAGTCCAAGGAACCATCCCACACGATGTGGGACTCCAACATATATAACCAACAAAAATATTATTTTTGTTATATTTGTGCAGTATAACGATGAATGGAATTCAATTGAACATAGTTCTACCCATGGGCGAATTTAGTTGGGGGCAGGGTGTTCACCCAAACACCCTCGGCAAAAAATACAGTGTATATATAGGATAAATTTTATGTGTTTATGTACATATATTAACTTTTAAACATCTGAACAAATGCAAAAAGTTAGCTCAAGTGGTCCAGGGTGTTCAAAATTGTCTCTAACATTCCAGGTTTGATTCTCAAGGACAACATTATTTTTTATATTTAGATTCCTTTGTTTTTTCGAACACCCTGAATAAAAATCCTAGATCCGTCACCGATTCCACCCCAATTTAAGGGATAGTAATGAGATGGATGTGATATATGTTGGAAATTAGCCTTTGGCGGGAGTTGCGACCTACCAACTTTAACAGCTTAAACACTAGTGTTACACATATTGGAGAATCCGGTTCTTCACACATGCATGATCTACTAAGTACGTAGATAACCGTAGGGCCAAGAATCGTCAAATTTCATTGAGAAATGAAAGAGATATTGGTTCACGAAGTAAGGTGTTTGAAGCATGGAAAAGTGTGGTGTGTGATCATTTCTCCATCATCGGTAGAGGAAGAAAGAATTGTTGTGTATATAAGACTCAAAATTGGTTTGGGGTTTGGGGTTTGGGACCCCAAGGGGTATCCCGTATGTTTAAAGGAGAGAGGACCTAGATGTGCTTCGGTTCGAGGAAAGCCCACACGCGCGCCGCCGCCGCCTGCCAGTCCGGATCCGGGTTCACGGGTTGTGGGTCTTCTGATATTATCTTTTTGGGCCAGAGAACTTTGCCAGATGTACAGTTTGATCTCAGAAGTTTCATATGTACAGTTTGGGCCAGAATTCTTTCAGATGTACAGTTTGATCCCAGAAGTTTTATATGTACAGTTTGGACCAGAATTCTTTCAGATGTACAGTTTGGTCCCTGAAGTTTCAAGATGTACAGTTTGGTCCCTGAAGTTTCCAGAAAGTCAGAATGTGCAGAAGAGAACATAAACGCCACAACACTCACTTCAGCCATTAATTTTGGCTGAATTACTCCTCATATAATGGCCAATTCGTTGGTCTTTCTCACCATTTATTTTGGTGGCTTTACTACCTCCATAATGGCCATTACTTGGCCAATAATGGCAGTTATGAAGGAAGTTAAACAACCCCTCCCTCACCTATATAAACACCCCCTTGCACCATTGTTGAGGACACTCACAATACACGAAAATACACAAGCAGAAAATAGTTCTTCCTACAACTTCCAAACATCATTTCATTACTCAATATTCTTCATGATAGCTCTTGAGTTTCCTTTGCTCAATTGTTCCATTGCTGTTTTATCTTGGGAGACGAATTGTCCAGGACGTATAAAGGATACATACGGGACAATATTGTCTTAAAGACAGAGTGCCACACTCGACTCAGCAAAAACAAAACAGTTTCCAATTTTTCAGTTTTGTTGTTGTATTGTAATTTTCAGTTCTTATATTACGTGGCAGTTATTTGTAATTCCCGTTTCTTGCACCTTTGTAACCAACAATACCTCAATACTTAAGCCCTAAAATTGAAAAACGTATGATATTGGTTAGCACTTTTTCCATTAATAGATCTTGTGCAAAGCGAATTCAAATTTTATAATTGTGCCAATAAGTTTTGATTATCAAATTGTTATAAAACAAATCATAAATCAAAACAAACATAGAATTAACATGCTTTTTTTTTAGTACTAAGCTAAAGATGATAAGTTTGATTTTTTGGGGGTACAAGGATAGCTCAAGTGGGGGACGAAACAAGATATGATCTAAGGCAAGGTAGATATGTTGGGATCAGGTGGGCTTTTTTTGCTTAGTAAATAAATTGAAGGGTCATGGTTTCCACTTAAGATAGATAAGTTTGAAAATTTTCCTCTTATCCTTTCAAGTTTTGTTGATAAAAAGGTATTATTGATGTGAGATTTTATACTCTTTCTTTTGCAGTATCGCTTTGGCACTGCACCCAATTTGAGGTATTTGATTTTATATTTTACTATGCCAATGGATTGGTAATCATCTCTAAGATTAGACGCATTACGTTTATATATTTGGCTCTTCTTCTATTTGTTAGGCCAGCTTAACTTTTTTTGTTTTTTTTTCTTTTCTTGAAAATGACCCTTGGGTTAGGTTAATAATCAACTAAGGTTTTGGTTGGATGACATAAAGAATGGGAAAAAATCACAAATATACTTTCAATTCTTTCAATTGAATACTCATTGTCCTGAAGTTTCAAATTATACAAATAAAATTCCAGCTAATATCATAAAAATTCACATGTATAATTTGAAACTCTAAGACAGAGACTATTTTTCATAAATAAAGCTTTAAAATGGTCAATCTCGCTATTTCATCGAAAGAATGAGAGCTAAATAAAAAGGAGAAAATGACATGAATAACCACCCTTTTGGTTTTGAATTTTTGTAATTTTTTTTCTTTTCGAACTCTAATGATAAAGTTGAGTCATAATATAACGAAATAGTTATAAAAAAAAATCATATAACATGCTTTTATTAATTTGAGATTAAGGTGTAATTGAATGATTAACTATAGATAAAATTTAAATTTTTCAAAAAACAATTTATTTGCCAAAGGATAACTATAACTTCAACCATAGTTGGTGAGTTCTATCAAATTTTATCTAGTTGTGTCATAAAAAGGTGAAAGAGGACATGAATGACCATCGTTTTGATTTTTATTTTTGTTTTCTGAAATTTAGTTCTTTTTTTCTTTTCTAACTCAAGTTTCTTCCTCTTAAATGATAAAACGGAGTGTAATAAATTTATATCTATCTATGTTTATATTATTATAAAAGCATGAATATAAATGTTGATTGACCAAAATATTCTTTAAATATTAAACGACTTTTATATCCTTCAAAATTCAAACTTTTCAAACACATTATTTTGTATTGGATATAATTGTAATATTTAAGAATATGAAATCAACTAAAATTGGGATAAAGACTTACAATTTGCGTATAATAAGAATTCTAATTACACAACATTTATAAAATAACTCAACCTTATACGGAAATAACAGTTAGAATTAATGAGGAAAAGCATGGCTTGAATTACAAATTCATGTTCATAGATGTCCTAATACTATTATACTACCGGTTGGGTTATTTGAATTTTATTTAACGAAGCTTTTCCCTACATAAACCAGTCAGTTAATGATGATTTTAAAGCCAAACGTCGGCTAAATCTTGGACGTTGGACAATTCAAAGATGCCACATATATAACTTAGTCTGTTTAGTAAGATTCCAATGCTTTTTAGAATTAGGAGCTAGGCGTGTGGAGCATCAATTTATAATTTTATGTTAGAATGAAATTAAAATAGTTGAAAATTCTTTACTTCTTTATTAGAATTAGTGTTTAACAATATTTTTGTATCTTGTAAAACATATATAATATAAATATAAATAAATATTACCTACCATTTATTTTTATGATACATGCGGATAAAGAAAAACACGCCACACGTGTTCGTAGAGACTAGTTGAAATAAATATAGAGATTATATATAACATATTTTGGGCTCAAAGCGTGATTAACTTATTGTTTATGAAGTTTGCTAGATTCTAGAGAGATAATTCAATAGTCAAAAGATCATAGTTAGAATCATAATCACGAGTTTAAAACTTGGCTAGTTGTGTCAACATGATTTGATCTTAAAACAATTAGCGAAAAAAGGAGATAATTTTTTTTAATGGAATAGTAATTGCAATTTGCAAGTCTTTATCAATGCTTTGTTAATACAGTAACAATAACACAAAATTAGTGAAAGGCGCTAATTGGGCCATGAAAATGAGAGTTTGGGTCAGTCAATGTGAGGACATGGACATGTACATGTACATGTACATGCACATGCGAAATTACATCATTTTTTTGCGCGGATTTCCTCAAAGGCACTGGTCTTTAATTTCCTCCCCCCTCATATTGTTGGTCTTTAATTTTTTCCCTTCGTTTAAAAAAGTGGTTGAAAGTACCTCGAGGCCCCGAGTTTGAACCCCGCTCAGTTAAAAATTTTAAAAAAATTGCAAGACAGAGTTTGCCTTCAGATATAAGGCAAACTATGTCTTGCGAATCTAAGCTCTGCCTTGCAATTTTTTTTATTATTATTGAGTTGGGATTCGAATCTAGAACCCATAAAATTTTAGGCGAAGTGCAAAAATTAAAGATTTCCAATTTGATGGGTAAAATTAAAGATGACTCCGAAATAAGGACCTTACTGCAAATTGGGAAAAAATAAAGACGACCTCGAAATAAGGACCTTACTGCAAATTGTTATTGTGGACAACTGGCACTCCATGATAATTAGGGCCAATAAATGGCATAAAACAGCCCAATCCATACATATTTGGGCAAGTCTGTAGCAGATTACCTGTGACGGGCTTTCTTCCCCACAACAACAAGCCTGGTCCAATTAAGTTGCTTGGTTTTGTCAAATGGATTTGGTTATGTGTGTGTTTGGGTCCAGTACTGGACAAACGTGACACTGCCTCATATGGCAGATCAGATTTCCAATTTAATTTTCTGAATCTCCTCGTTGGACCGTTTCTCTTGTTTTACTCTTTACTCTTGCTTTATTTTGATTGTATTGCTTGTGATTATGCTTTGTCTTGAGCCAGGGATCTTCCAGAAACAGTCGCTCTACCTACCAAGGTGGATGTAAGGTCTGTGTACATTTTACCCTCTCCAGACCCCACGGTGTGAAATTTCACTGGGTATGTTGTTGTTGTTGGGCGAAGGATAGCTTTTAAAGGATAAACCAAAATTTATAAATGACAGTCCATTTGGTATTTGCTCAACATTGTTCTTTTAAATAACTAGCATTCTAATGCATACGTAATAACAAGAAACTTGTAATTTGTATGTTAGTATTAGTTAATTTGAGGGGGATACATAGGGATGATTAGGGAGATTTTTACTCAACATTGTTCTACTAAATAACTAGCATTCTTGATGCTCAAGGTTAAATTTGGAGGAAATAGTTAGTAATGTGCACTAGTAACTCAATTGTTATCTTTTAATTGTATTTCAAAGTTGAAGGAAAAGTAGCTGAATACTGTAGATTAACTTGATTTTTGGTTCATTAAATGAGATAGATTTATATGATACGCATGTCGAAATCCGAATTATGTTGCATTTAAGATGCATCCAAAAGAGTTAAGTTTTGCATTACTCATAAAGTAAGTAGGCATAAATTTATATGATAAGCAGTAATTGACAAACTAACAAACTATAACTGATCTGTAATTATACTTTAAACTATCCTGGTAATACACAAAAAATTTATGTATTTAGACAATATGTAATCCTTGAGTTTTTTCTCTCATGAATCATTAATCTTGTAAGTCGATATGCGTTTTTTCTCTCATGAATCATTAATCTTGTAAGTCGATATTTTGCATCTATCCTTATCACATGTTGGTCCAAGAGATTTTTTTTGTCTGGTCTATAAATTATGACAACAATGATCGTTTAAACGTTTTTTGTTCGCTAATTGATCAAGCGTGCATGCTTTCTACCGTAAATTAATGACAATGAATTATACAACGCCCCACACATTCCCTTCATACGGGGAAACCTCATGAGCCCATATCTTCTTCAGTGGATCCCTCTTGTTCATGTTTAGTCCCCTTCATTTCGGAAGCTCTTTCTATTTCTACATCTCAGGCTTACAAGGTTGCTTATAATCAAGTGCTTTATGGGTCGTCTCATACCTTAGAAGGACTAGTACAGGTCCAAACCAAAGCCAAAGCTCATCGATGAAACGGAAGAAATTCGAGTGAATTACAACAACAATTAATAAAGTTATTCAATTGGTTGCACTTTCTGTTTAAGCATATGATCTTCATATAAAAGTAAGATACATGGAAAATAAACATTCCAAGATTCACATAAATGGTAATTTGCTACTTTCTAGTCTCAAAATACATAAATTTCGATAAAGTTTAAAAATTCGACGGTCGAATTTATACTGAAAATTAGACTGTTATGATTCTCGTAGTCCAACATTGACATTATGGGATGAGAAAAGTGTTTTTTTAAAACAAATAAGTATCGCTGCTACAGAGCAATTGAGATTTTAAAATTAACAAGTATATTATTTTCGTTTATAGCATAAAAAACAGAAAAATAATTCTTTGCGTACTTTTGTTTATAACAACTAAATGAAATCTAAACATCAAATGTCAATATACATATATAACAACACATGTTTTAATTTTTTTTATTACATAAGGAGTAGGAAAATGGGAAATGGGAAATGGAAAATGGGAAGGAGATTACAATATGAGATTCGGACAAATGATGTTATTATAGAGATATTTGACTGTACAATTAAGAGCCAATTCCACTTTATCCCCCTAACATTTAAAAGCTGGGAAATGATATTCCCTTCATATATTGAATGAGAACGATAATCCCTCACTATATTTTTCGGTGAGAATTATTTATTTTTGAATAATAATAAAAATATTAGAATAATCTTTTTTTTGGAGGAAATATTTTGGCGCTATTCTTTTTCCTTTTTTTATGCTTAATTCGTGGTAAAACTCTATTTGCACAAATCAGTTAAAAAATTTAGCAAAATCTTCACTTTGCCGTTTGCAAAATCTAAGTGATATATAATGAGAACAAACTTTTGAAGTGAGTATTCTCTAATATCAAAATATTAATCCATATTAGTGGCTTAAAGATTTGTATTTAATTTGTGCACAAATTCTTTGAGTTTGCATCTAATATATTGGTGGATTAATAGTCCAAATTGTGAAGGATCGTATAGCGAGGAGGATTGTCGTTCCTATTTAATATGCTGAGGGATATCATTTTCAAACCCTTAAATATTAGGAGTAAAGTGGAATTGACTCTATAATTAAACACCCAATTTCTATCTAAAATATAAAGTATAGTTTTTTCGAAGATAAACTTGAAATTAAATTTGGAAAAAAGCTGATGGGTACGTGGATAAGCACAAACTGGCAAATAGAGTTAGGGCAGACGAGAAAGCCGGCACTATAAATTCATCAAAATACAGAGCTAAACGGTTAGGGCGTAAACGAAAAAACGAAGCCGGAGAAGAGGGCTCTTCTTTCGTGGAGAAGAATAATACTAATCTTATCCTTTATTCTTTTTACCAAGGTATTACATACATACATATCGCTTTATTTCTTCTCAGATCTAATCGATTTAACCCTAATTTGTGTAATTGTTTCATCTGTAAGCTTAATTTCTTCGGTTTCCTTATAGTTTTTGTTCCGTTTGATATTTTTTTTTTGTAATTGTTGAGATTTGATGTTCTATTGATGATGTTGTGATGATATAGATGGATCGGTACCAAAAAGTGGAGAAGCCAAGGGTAGATACACCTATTGCTGAGAATGAGATTCGGATTACTAGCCAGGGTAGGATGCGCAGCTATATCACCTATGCTATGTCCTTGCTTCAGGTAATAATATCATTTTTTGTTATTTTTTTTCTAATTAGCGAATATAATTTAACAACCTTTTGTTTTTGTTTTGTTATGTGCTTGTTTATATGTTTTACGGCCTCCAATCGATTGTATATGGTGATATGTGTCTAGACACGCTAAATTTGGCGTATATAATTACTGAAGTAATGATGGAAAAAATATTTGGTTGATTGAAAGCATCACATAGAAGATTAGAATGTGTATAAATTTAATTGATTTTATATCATGAAATCTGTATAGAATCATTCTTCTCTTATAAAAATGTCATCTTTTGTTATTTTTTTCTGTTTAGCTCATACAAATTTAACACTTTTTAGGTGAATCCTCTGCGTTATCTGTTTTTTTATGTGCTTGTTTATCCTTTATATCGTCTTCAACTGATTATATATGGTGCTATGTGTCTAGACACGCTAAATTTGGTTTGTATAATCTACTGGTAATAGTGGAAGGCAACTGAAGTAATGATGGAAACATATTTGGTTGATTGAAAGCATCACATAGAAGATGCGAATGTGTATAGTTTTAATTGATTTTAATGAAAATTATGAAATTTGTAGAGAGTTCTTTCTTCTCTTATAAAAATATCACCCTTTGTTATTTTTTTCTGCTTAGCTCATAGGAATTTAACAACTATTTTAGATGAATCCTCTGTTTTTGTTTTTTATGTGCTTGTTTATCTGTTTTAATGCCTCTATCCCGATGTATATGGTGCTATGTGTCTAGACACACTAAATTTGGTTTATAGGATTTGTTAGTAATAGTAGAAGTAATGATGGAAAAATTATTTATTTGATTGAAAGCATCACATTGGAGATTATAATTTGTATTGTTTTAATTGATTTTACATCATGAAAACTATGAAATTTGTAAATAATTACTTTGAATAGCTATATCGCCTATGCCGTGACCCTGCTTCAGGTGTTTTTTCTTATAAAAATATTATCTTTTGTTATTTTATTCTGCTTAGCTCGTATAAATTTAATGGCTTTTTGAAAGGATCATATGTCTTCTGTGTTTTTTGTTTTGTTTTGTTTTGTTTTGTTATGTGCTTGTTTATCTGTTTTAGTGTGGCCATTCCTTTGTATATGGTGTGATGTGTCTAGACACGCTACATTTGGCTTACATAATCTATTGGTATTAGTGGAAGGAAACTGAAGTAATGCTGGAAAAATATTTGGTTGATTGAAAGCATCACATAGAAGATGAGAATGCGTATAGTTTTAATTGATTTTATATCATGAAATTTGTGTAGTATCATTTTTCTCTTATAAAATATCATCTTTTGTTATTTTTTTCTGCTTAGCCCATATAAACTTGAGTTTTTTTAGAAAAATCCTCTGCGTGCTCTGTTTTTTGTTTTATTTTGTTTTGTTATGTGCTTGTTTAGCCGTTTTACTGCGTCCAACCGATTGTATACAGTGCAATGTGTTTTGACCCGCTAAATTTGGCTTATATGATTTATTGGTAATAGTAGAAGGGAATATTAAAGTAATGATGGAGGAATGTTTGTTTGATTGAAAGCATCACATTGGAGATCAAAATGTGTATGGTTTTAATTGATTTTATATCATAAAAATAATGAAATTTGTATAGAATCATTTTTCTCTTATAAAAATATCATCTTGTGCTTATTTTTCTGCTTAGCTCATACAAATTTAAGGTTTTCTTGAAGAATCCTCTGCGTTCTCTGTTTTTTGTTTTGTTATGTGCTTGTTTATCTATTTTACTGCCTCCAACCGATTGTATATGGCGTTATGTGTCTAGACACTAAATCTGGGTTATGTAATTTGCCAGTAATAGTAGAAGGGAATACTGAAGTAATGATGGAAGAAGTATTTGGTTGATTGAAAGCATCATATTGGAGATTAAAATGTGTGTGGTCTTAATTGATTTTAGATCACGAAAATTATGAAACTTGTATAGAATCATTTTCTCTTATAAAAATATCAATTTTTTGTTATTTTTTTCTGCTTAGCTCATATAAATTTAAGTGCTTTTTTAGAAGAATCCTGTGTGTGCTCTGTTTTTTGTTTTATTTTGTTTTGTTATGTGCTTGTTATCTGTTTTACTGCGTTCAACCGATTGTATATGGTGCTATTTGTCTAGACACGCTAAATTTGGCTTATATGATTTATTAGCAATAGTGGACGGAAACTGAAGGAATGATGGAAAATATTTGTTTGATTGAAAGCATCACATAGAAGATGAGAATGTGTATAGTTAATTGATTTATATCATGAAAAGCATGAACTTTGTATAGAATCATTTTTCTCTTATAAAAATATCATCTTTTGTTAAAACTTAAGGACATTTTTAGAAGAATCATCTAGGTGCTCTGTTTTTTGTTTTATTATGTTTTGTTATGTGCTTGTTTTTCCGTTTTACTGCTTCCAATCGATTGTATATGGTGCTATATGTCTAGACATGCTGAATCTGGCTTATATAAGCCTCCAATCTATTGTATATGGTGCTATATGTCTACACACGCTGAATTTGGCTCATATAATTTATTAGTAATAGTGGAAGGAAACTGAAGGAATGATGGAAAAATATTTGTTTGATTGAAAGCATCACGTTGGAGATTAAAATGTGTGTAGATTTTATGGATTTTATATTGTGTAAATTATGAAATTTGTATAGAATCATTTTGAGATGTTCTAAAAGGCCAATATGTAATTCTTTTAGAATGTTTGTTTCGTTTAATGATTTTGAGATGACTTGAGATTTGTTTGTGCCTGTATCATAGGTAGTGGAATTGTTTGCAATCTAAGTTCTTTCTTTGGTTTGAGTTCACCTTTCCTTTTTGGGGTAATAATTTGTTGCATTAGCTTGCTTAAATTGCTGTTATGTCACTTATGTTCCTGGTTGATGTGTTCGTTATTAAATTAATTTGATTAGAGCTTTGTTAGGATAAGGCATGTCTAGTTTGACACACTTTTGAGTTAAATGAGCTCCATCTGATTAATTTTTATAAATACCTAAAAGGTGACCATCAATTTCTCCTGCACGTTGGCCAATGAGAGTGTATAATTATGTATCACAGCCTTTTGTGAACCAACTCATTTTGCTTCCCCAAATGATAAAGATAAAATTAAAAGGCGCAGGTAATTTTGTGCGTAGTTCGGAGGGAACAACAACATACCCAGTGAAATCCCACAACGTGGTGTCTGGGGAGAGTAGGGTAGAGTGTACACATACCTTACCTCCACCTTGATAGGTAGAGCGGCTGTTTCCGGGAGACCCTAGACAACGCATAATCACAGGCAGAGCAGGCAAAGCAAAGCAAGTGAAACGGTCAGACTCAGACGAGAAATTAAAGCATTATGAACATACATATAATAAAATCGAATACGCCATTGTAGTGCATTCTAACAACAGGAAGCATTAGTTCGGAGGGAAATATGATTTAATTTCCATTTCTTGTTCATCAAGGACTTTCCCTCCCTTTTTTGATCTTTTTGCAGGAAGGGAATTGGATTTTAACGTCAATACCTGAAAAAAGTTTTAAAACCCAGTTATTTATACCTTGCATATTCCTGCATAAGGTGTATTAATGTTTTTACCACTCTATAATATCCTCTGCGGTGTCGCACTTCAGAACTTGATGTCCTTGTTATTTTTGCATCATTTGTAGGAGAAAGAATCAGAGGAGATTGTGTTCAAGGCAATGGGAAGGGCAATCAACAAGACGGTGACAATTGTGGAATTGATTAAGGTAAAAAGTGAACATTTCTCCTATATAGTTTCTGTTGTTCTACGTATTCGATTGCTGATGGAATTTTGCATATTGGCATGGGGCTTGTGCAGAGGAGAATTGTTGGTCTTCACCAAGTAACGTCTATTACATCCACTGATATTACTGATACATGGGAACCCCTTGAAGAAGGCCTCCTACCGTAAGTGCATATTTGAAGCTTAGGGAATTAAGTTGTGCTGCCGTATGTATTGCTCTAATTATACGTAACTGCTCTATTGGCTGCAGTATCGAGACCACCAGGCATGTTTCAATGATCACAATTACTCTCTCTAAAAAGGAGCTGGATAAGAATGCCGTGGGGTGAGTATTTTGGTTTTGTTATAGTGTTCATTTTTTCCTCAAGCACTCGAGGAGGTCAGATTTAGTTTCTTCCTCCGTCCCATACTGGTCTTGGCGATTAAAATGTTACTAATAGTGGAATTTAATATTAATTTTCCAATCTTGAAGAGGTCTACACTTGTGTACTCCGCAACTGGGCCAAAGATTTTTCTTTTTTAAGTTCAAATGGTGGTCATGTGCAAGATTAAAAAATGTGGTCATCGTGCACACATAATATAATTTGATGTGAGCAAATTGGTTTGCAAAACTTGTGCCTTCATGCTTTGCTCTCGCCTGCAGGTACCAGCCACCATTGCCAGCAGACCAGGTGAAAGTGTCAACAGATTTTGACTATGATGGAGGTTTGTTATATTTTATTAATGGATGCAAATGCTGGTATTATGTGAAACACGATGGTATTATTTGCTAATATCTGATGGTATTATTTGCTAATATCTGATTATTTAGAGGGATCACCTAGCGGTGGACGCAGAGGCCGCGGCGGCAGAGGAAGGGGAAGGTCTAGAGGTTTTCCAGGTATGACTACTTGTGGAGCTTTTTAATAAAGATTCTGCTGATCATGTAAGGTCAAAGATATAATTCAGCTTACCCCCGCAAACAAATGTTTTGATACTTTTACGAGTTGGCTGGTTCTCTGAGTATGTTTAGTGTTTCTTCTAGGATATTGAGGATTGGCTCATTGGAGTGACCTCTATTTGTTCAATATTAAGATGGAATAAAAATCCTTTTTACTGTTATCTTTCTCAGAAAAAAAATTTAAAACAGAAATCACCTTTAATGTAAGTTTGTTCTCTTAACGTAAAACCAGACGTAGAGGAACTATGCATGCATGTCCTTGTAAAGGTTATTCTGGGAAGAAAGTCTTTCTGCCAAAGAATGAGGAACCTAGTCAACAAAGTTTAACTAGAGGAAAAAGAGGGGGGGAAGAAAATATTCAAAGTTTTCAGATCATCCCTAACTCTTGCAGATTTTGTTGTTGTCAATTTTGTGCTGTTTATTTAATGGCGTGCTGCACCAAATGCCTAAATAATATTAGGTGAAAGATGTAAAGATATAATTTAAACACACCCTTCCCAAATGAAAACTAAAGACAACCATAACATCTCAACTAAAACATCTTATTTTGTTGGTGAAAGAATTCTATACATAATATTTTATTATCAAGCCCTTGAGGCGGTGGCCTAGTGCTTCAAGAGTTGGAATGTCAACTTTGGGGTCCAAGGTTCGATTCCCCAGCAGGGTCGACACTAGGTGAATTCTTCCCATCTGTCCGGTTTGAGGCTCACACAACTTCTGACACTATCCTGATTAAAATATCAGTATATATTATCAAAGTGGATGTCGATCCTATGTATGCTTTTGAAATAATGATCCTTATTAATGAATAATGATGAATGCAAGCTCTGAGAAGAATGCCAATTGTCAACCCTTTTCCCAGCTACAGCTTACATGTGCGTGTGTGAGTTTCTGTGTGAGTTCTTTTTGCTAAGAGGTAGATTTCCATTGACTGAAGTTGTATGCTCAAAATTACAATTCTGTAAATTGGAACAAGTCATGCCTGGATGAAATGTAGGCTTGTTAGAGACGGGTGCTGATAAATGTTGTCATAATGGTTTTTCATGCATTTGGACTTTCGCCTGATGTTTTGAATTTCCAGATACTCTGTGCTTAATGCCACTGAGGTTTGAATGAATGACATGTACTCTCTTGTTTTCTTTCACCATGTTCTTAAATGCACCTATCCGTATGTCGAGAATGAGGAAAGAGAAGAGGGTTGCTCTCTGTCAATGTGTAATGGGCTGATTTTACAGAATGTGAGTATTAGTGGTTATTGTTTGTAACGTCTGGCTGCTACCTTATCCAGGAAATGGATATATGGCGGCCGAGTATGATGATGGCGGGTATGATCGCAATCGAGGCTATGGTGGTAGGGGTAGGGGTCGAGGCAGAGGTCGTAACTTCCGTGGCCGTGGAAGGGGAGGGTACAATGGTCCTCAGGATGCCCAGCAAGATGGTGGCTTCTACAATCAAGAAGCACCCATGCAGGGACGAGGTAGAGCTTTTCTGCCTTTCTATAGTTTGTGTTTGTTATATGGTTTATTCTGCATATTTAATTGAGTCACTGCTGTTGGTGTCCAACTGCCCTTCCTTGCCCTGTCAAATTCAATGACCTTTACTCTATGTTCTTTGCTTCATGCGAACTGTTATGAGCAGTTTCTTGAAAAGCCATGGCGAAATGGTTTATGCAATGCGTGCCATGGAGCTCTTTCGGTTTCACGATTGAGAAGATGCATGTTCTAATAGTGGGACATTGTGTTACTCCAACAACTGAAAGAATTGCTTGTTATCTACACAATTTTTCAATACTTGGCACACCTGTAGCTAAGATTTTTATTTTGTTGTAGGCCGTGGCCATGGAAGGGGAACTCGTGGTAGGGGACGTGGATTCAGATCCAATGGGCCGATCCAAGGCGGTGGTGCTTAATTGATCGAACTTGAAGAATACAGAGATTATGTGCTATGAGTGCCTGCTCCATGTTCTATGTTTTTCATTCCTCAGTTATTTGTGTTAACAGTAGGTTATCGATCTGTAATCAGAGTAGACTAATTATAGATTTCATGACCGCCCGTATGTGGTGAGTTTTTTTTTTATTTTTAGTGAGCAGCACATTCTTTGATTTGTCTTTGTTTGACATGTTCAGTGTTGACCTTGTTCATCAATTTGCCTCGTTTTTAGTTGGCAGAACACTCCAATTGCATATTATCTGCTGCATTTTAAGCTTAATTAGCAATTGAATTAAGTCTTCTGCTTTTACAATGATGTTGAATTATTATAAATTGTTGCATGGTTTTTATCAAGCAGTGGAATATGACCTGGGCTTCTCTCCTCCTTAAAAGAACTTGTGATCGTCTATTCTTTTTGTAGAAGTGATGAGTCCACTGCTGGTTGAACGTGTGAAAACAGTTGATGTTGAATTTTGAATTGTGCCAGATCGTAAATGGATTCAAGTATCATCGATCTAAATTTCGACTATCTTTTCTGTCTTCATATAAGCAAGTAGAGCCTACGTTTGCTACTTGTGAAGAGCATGATTACAGTAGGATAATTTTTTTTTTATAGGAAAGTATGTAAATAAAAAGAAAATATGGAGGAGATTTAATCTTGTCAGCATTTCAGATTTGGTTTGGCACAGTAATGGAAAAACGATTTAGCAGCTTCTAAGAATTTCTCAGTACTAAAACTATTTAAAGAACATATAAACCAAATGGTGTCAGCTTACAGCATAGTCATACAACGAAAACACGAGGATAGCCGGAGCGTGAGATATTGAGAATTTGAGATAAAGATCTTATGAATGAATGACAGCACAACAACTACGTCTCAGTTGGGATTGTATACGTAGATTTTACTATCCATATCGCTCCATTTTGCACCTGTCTCAACCCAATACTACAAAACTTTAGTTTCTCTAAGCACAAGAAGTTCAATTTATACTGACATAAATTCCTAACGAGCCTAGAAAACTCCTATCATAGGCGGAGTTAGTATACCATATATGAGTTTATCGAAATTTAGTAGCTTTTGCATAGAATCTACGTATATATATTAAAAAATTCACTAAATACTTACAAAATTTTCTATTGTAAATCAAATTATTATCGTATATTAGCTTGAGATTATTATAGGAACCCACAAACTTTAAATTTCGAATCGGTCTATGACTCCAAACTGACTCTAAATCTAAAGTAAACATCTTAATATTGGATGATGTAAAAGTGACGATATAAAAAACAGAAATCACAACTAAATTAACTAGAAAACTAGAAAACACATCTAAAGCTTTAAAGAAGTCATACAAGTTGCCTTTGTTTTTGCCAATTTATTAAGGAAAGGATAATCTTGGAGTTGTAAAATGATGGACCAGTCAATTGCGGTGCCCTTCTTTTTCGTTTTACATCCTCTTTTAGTGCATATTTGTCTGGTTGACATTCTTCTATAAGAGCTTCAAGTTTGAATGTTCAAGAAGTTTAAAACCTATTTGCATATTACTATATTATTTGAAAAATTGGAAACAATCATTTGTAAACAGATCATCAGCCTTGAACCATTCAAAGTTCTTACTTGTTAAAATGACCAAATGATTAGCATTCAACAGAGTTCTACTTGATTGGATTATAATAGTACCTCCTTCAATCTAAAATACTTTCTTTCGTCCCAATTTATATGATAATAATGACTGAGCATACAATTTAAGAAAGATAGACAAATTTTTAAAACTTGTGGTCTAAATATATAACAAATATATTTGTGTGACTATACATCATTCTATTAAGATAAATAAAAAGTTTAAAATTAAATTATTTCCTAATAAGTATGACATTTTTTGGCGATATACTAAAAATGAAGAATGACATATAAATTGATATGGAGGGAGTACGAATTAGTCATTTTTACAAATAATCTAAAAAGTTAACGTTTTAGAAAAACAAAAAAATCATATGTTATTATCTTTTTTTCAAATTTATCCTTAATTTTGTAATAGTGGACTATTAATTAAGAGTTATTTAAAGAGAGACCATTGATAGTTTAGAGAAATGTTTTTATGATCAAGGTTATTTTTTTAGAGTTGTGTATTTTTTTTTAACGACGGACAATATGGACCTGAAATATAATAGTATTGGTCGTTAGACGTGATTTTCTACAGCCAATGTCCCTAGTATACGTGTCTACGTATTGTTTGTCCCGTTTGACAATTTATTACTATCACAAACCATATGGTAGGTATTTTTCTCTCAAAAATAAAATGAACCATAAAAATTATATGGTGGATATTCAAAAGAGTGGACTCTTCGACCAACTATGTTTTTTTGCTTGATAGCAGAAAATTAGTGACGACAGATAAAATTCTTTCATCTTTAATTAAAAATTTTAGATTAAATTTTAAAATATGAAAATTTTCTAATAAATAGCGTTTTCCTTATTAGTGGCTTATAGTATGCGAATCGAATTAATCGAACTTCTTATAAGAATATCGAGCCTCGGGTAAAAAAATTTATGTTTGCTCGACGGTGGAGACGATTATCACATGGGCAGTTTCATGGATTTTCAAGATTGGAACACATTAAACACATCTTTTTTTCTTCCAGTATAGTATTTTTCTATTGCTAAAGTCTAAAGACCAAAAATAAAGACATGTTTCTACTTTTTCTCCATACACGCCGATAATTAAGGCATAATTTGGTGTAAATGAGGAAATCTTATTGATCAACCCTATGTTACTTGATTGTATTCATAATAATGTACAATATATATAGTAATATAAAAATATTTAAATTAGGTAACTAATCAACCTAATTACAATATGAAATATAATTCTACCTAAAATAGGAGACATAATTACAATAGGAATATAATTCTACTTAAAATAAGAGATATACAATTAATGAAAGAATATTCGGGAAATATTCTATTACACTTTGCAGTCGAAGTGGGAGGTTCACGAACACTGATACTGGCTCGAAAATCATCAAATAGTATGCGCGGAAGTCCTTTGGTGAAGATGTCGGCAATCTGATATCTGGAGGAACATGAAGGACACGAACATGACCACGAACCACTTTTTCGCGAACGAAATGAATGTCCATCTCAATGTGTTTAGTGCGCTGATGTTGGACGGGATTGCCGGAAAGATATATCGCACTAGTATTATCGCAGTAGACCAGTGTTGCCTTTTGAGTCAGGTAGTGAAGCTCAAGTAGAAGGTTACGGATCCAACAAGACTCAGAAACGACGTTGGCGACACATCTGTACTCTGCTTCTGCACTGGATCGGGATAGTGTAGGTTGCCTTTTGGAATACCAAGACAATAGGTGATCTCCGAGAAAATGCAGTAACCAGATGTGGAGCGTCGGGTGTCAGAAAATCCACCCCAGTCATCATCAGAATAAGCAGTGAGACCAGTGAGCGAGGACCTGTATAGATGTAATCCGAAGTGAATTGTACCTTGGACGTATCGTAAAATATGTTTGAGGGCATGCATGTGTGCTTCCGTCGGATTGTGCATGTGTAGGAATATTTGTTGTACGGCATAGGATATGTTAGGTCTTGTGAATGTGAGGTACTACAGGGCCCCAACCAGGCTACGATAGTGAGTCGGGTTTGAATATGGGGGGGGGGGGGGCAGAATCAACAATGAGCTTGGAATTGGTGTCTACTGGCGTGTGGGATGGTTTACAAGATGTCATGCCTGCACGGTCAATGATCTCTTCGGCGTACTTCTTCGAGTGACATAGATGCCCAAGAAATAACTCAAGGGTCCCAGATCATTCATAGCAAACTCAGAGGAAATGAGAGACATAATGGACCGGCGGAGAGCTTAAGACGATGTGGTAAGGATGATGTCATTAACATATAATAATAGGTAAGTCATGTATGTACCCTTGTTGTAGTTGAACAGGGAATGATCGAATCTGCTGTGTGAAAAAACGATAGAGGAGACATAATCGGCGAACCGCTGGTATCATGCTCGGGGAGCCTGTTTCAGTCCATAGAGCGATTTCTGCAACAGACGCACATAATCCGGATGAATAGGATCCCTGAAACCCATAGGATGATGCATAAATACCGTTTCATGAAGATCCCCATGTAAGAAGGAATTCTTGACATCAAGCTGATGAATGTACCAAGACTTGGATAAAGCAATGCTGAGGACGATCCGGATGGTTGCGGGCTTTACGACCGGGCTGAACGTTTCATCATAGTCCACTCCCACCTGTTGAGAGTTGAGACCTGCCATCACCTACAAGACGAGCCTTGTACCTCTCAAAAGAACCATAAAATTTCTTTTTATGTCTAAAAATCCACATATAACGAATAATGTTAGCATCAGGTGGACGGGGTACTAGGTCCCACATCTTATTATCAATAAGAGCATTATATTCGTCAATCATTGTGACTTTCCAATTAGGGTCGGACAAGGCATCCTTCGGATTTCGAGGGACATGGGAAGGGACAACTGAAATGGATAGATTAAACAACCGTTTAGGTTTATGAATTCCGTGTATGGCACGGATTTCCATGATTCGAGAGCGTTTATCGGGATGCATGATGGGAGAGGGGGTATGTCGCGGGACTGTCGGTAAGAGGACCGGCTGGCCGATGCTCGGCTTGCCGAGAGGTGGCTGTGGAATCACCATAAGGCGGGTTGTTCCTGGCCACCGTCGCTAGAACCGGGTGGGCAGTGTGTCCCGGACTGTCCGAGGTGGGGGCGGGTGTCGTAGTTTGCGACAACGGACTATGTAAATAATGAATTAGAAGAGGGTTCAGGCCATCATCTAGAAAGTTGTAGGAATGCGAGGTGGCGAGTTTAGGGTGACAAAGGGGAATTGAGACTCATCAAATAGGACATGGTGTGAAATAATAATTTTACGACTTGACAAGTCATAGCACGAGTAACCACGATGATTGGCGAGGTAACCCAAAAGCATACACGGGGATGACCGAGGTTGGAGTTTGTGAGTGGTCGGATGGAGAGGATAACTGAGACATCCAAAAATACACCAATGCTGGTAGGAGGGGTTCCTATGAAACAAAACTTGAGTGGGCGACCGTTGAGTTAGAGACTTGTTTGGGATTATGTTTAGGAGATAGGTGGACATGGAGAGTGCGTAATGCCAGAATTGAGGTGTTAGCAAGTATGTCACGAATTAGGTTGTTTATGGTTCATACTTTTCGTTCGGCCTTACCATTTTGGGAAGAGGTGTGAGGGCAGGAAAAACGAAAGGTAAGATTGTTATTGGAGCAAAATTGTTTTAATTGATTATTATTGAATTCTTTGCCATTATCACATTGAAAATATTTAATGCTCTTTTCAAATTGTATTTTTACGAGAGCACTGAATGAGGAAAAAATGGGCTAGACCTGAGATTTATTGCCAATTGGAAAAGTTCATAGAAAGTTGGAATAATCGTCCAAAAATAACACATAATATCGATGGCCAGCCCTACTTAAAATATGGGACGTCCACAAATCACTATGTATGATATCGAAATGTAGTAAAGTACAATTTGTGGATGCAGAAAATGGTAATTTAACATATTTTCCAAAAACGCAAGATTCACATATAGGAGTCTTAGAAATACGGTTGCAATTAATAAAATTATTTTTCTAATGGAGTGTAAAACATAGTCTCACGGATGTCCTAATCTAGAGTGCCATAAGGAAGACGAAAGAGCAACAAAGGTTGATGGAACTGAGGCTGAATTGTTGATGGCGTTTAAAATTGGGTAGAGATCTCCGGTGTTGTCACATCTCATTATTCGTCTCCCTGTCGTAAAATACTTCACAGAAAAACCAAAAGGATCAAAGTCAAGAAAAACATTATTATCAGTTGTGAAACGTCGCACAAAGATTAGATTCTTAATGAGTTTAGGGGCATGAAACACATTTTAAGATTAGCGGTGGATGTGGTGGGGATAAGGATGAATGACCAAAATCGCGAATGCGAATGCCTTGTCCACTACCAACAATAATATTCCAATTTAAATTACTCAAATTGGAATAAGACGAGAGAGTACCTTGTGATGCCGTCATGTGAGATGTGACGCCTGTGTCCATATACCAATTTTTGTCTAGAGCGTTGAGTGACATTGTGTTCATAGCTGCCTCAATGTTAGTCGGTGCATAAGTTGAGGGCGGAGGGGGGGGCTGTGTTATGTAGACCTGTTGGGAACGTGGGTCGAGTATGCCAGGGTGGGCCTATCGATTCTGAGGTGGAGTCCACGATAGGGCTGGCGGTGGCCGACGGCCCGACCAGGCAGAGCAGTCCGGTCCCGCCCGACCCGCAAAAAAAAAAAATCCGGGGGCGGGACTCGAACTCGGGACGGGACGATGTCTCGTCCCACGAGACCCGAGCCCGCCCCAGGCCCGCGAGACCCGACCCCGCCCTGAGCCCGCCCCGACCCCGACCTTTGCAAAAATGGCCGTTGCACCAACGACCATTTTAGATTATGGCCGTTGGCCAACGGCCATTTTAGCCCCCCCCTCCCCCAACCCCCTACCCCTTAATATTTATTTTTAACCCATAAGTTATTATATTTACACTTTAACCCAATTTTCAACTATAAATAACTCATTTTCTCTTCATCTTTCTCACAAATCTTCCTACAATCTCTCTAATTTCTCAATATATCTCTCTACAATTCTACATTGTTTGCTAAATATTCAATTTTATTTATTCATTTGGGAATTGGTAGTGAAGTTGGCAACTAGCTTGAGGATCTTCCATCGAGCAAAGTTTCAATTTTCAACCTCTCGATTACACGTCGACGTTACGTCGGCGTTTGGTACATTCGTTCCTTCATTAAATTATTATTGTCTGCTTATTTAGTTTAGATCACTTAATTTTATTGTCTTTAATTATTTATTTATTTATTATCATAATTAAAATGGAAGGATTAAAAGGTATGTTTAAGGGTAAGGGTAAAGGGTGCTTCTTCTAGTAGGGCAACCAGGGCAAGTGGTACTTCTTCTAGTCATCTCATTCCTACACAGGATGATTTTGTTGATACTCAACATTTTCCTACAATACCATTAGATTTAGACCAGGAGCTATTTTCTGAACTCAAGAAGACTTTAATTTAGGCGATGATCTAGATGATATACCCACTAATGTTGATGACAACATACCCATTAGTGCACCTTCAACTAAATACCTCCTATTCCCCTAGTATGAGACGAGGTCCAAAGAAACGACCATTAAAATCGGATGCATGGACATTTTTGATAGGGACGTAGAGAATCAAGTAGCCATATGTAAAATTTGTAAAAATGTTTTAAAATTTAAAAGCGGAAAAGGTCACGGTGGGGACGGGGTTTAATTAGACACGTAGTAAGTGCTCATCCACTAGGTATGCCCAATACCAGGCTTCAAAACCGGTGCGCAAACGCCCGCTCCATCGAGACAAGGTTCACATACTAATATTGTCCCACCAAGTACAAGGTCAAATTAACCCTATGGCGGGGAATTGTAGGCCCTAAATACAATAAACATAGAGATAGGGAAGCAATATCAAAATTAGTTCTTTGTGGAGGGTTTGCCTTTTTCATTTCCTTCATCTCCCGGTTTTATTCATTACATTAGAGATATATATAATCCTCGCTTTTAACGGTTTTCCTAGATCAACTGTTAAGAGAGATGTATTTAAATTCGCGCATGAATATCAACAATATTTACGTTTTCATTATATCATTTTAATGGCAAAGTATCCATCACGTCGATATAGGTCGTAGTACTAACGGCCATGATTATTTAACTGTAACTTGTCATTGGATAGATTATAAATGGTCTATGCAAAAACGTATTTTAGCGTATAGATATATAGATGATAGGCACACTGGTACTTTTATTGCAGAAAATATTTATCAAGTGTGCGATTATTACGGAATTACCGATAAAATTATGACTATTACATTAGATAACGCTTCTAATAACAATTACGCAATTACAATTTTAAAAAATAGTTTAACTCCGTCTTTTTCAGACCATTTTCATATAAAATGTGCGTGCCATATATATAACTTAATTGTAAAGGATGGTCTATCACTTTTGAAGACATTCTTAGTAAAATACAATTTGCTATAAACTTTATTTTTAAAAGTAATAAAGTACAACGTAGAAAAGAATATAAAAATTTATCATGATTGTGGACTACCTTTTAGAAAAATTCCACAAGAAGTATCCACTAGGTGGAATTCTTTATCTGAGCAACTACTTGTTGCTTATGACTATAAATTACCTATAACTTTATTTTTAACTCTCATAATAAAAAGCCAGCTGATATGATTTTAGATAGTGATTGGGAAAAAATTTCCGAACTTATTGTATTTTTAGAGAAATTTTTTCAAGCAACAAAAGAATTTTCCGGTATATATTATCCTACTATTTCAACTATGTTATTTTATACAACTCTAATATTTTTATTACTTAGTGAATATATGGAAAAACCAGCTTATAAAGGCATTTATTAAAAAATGTTTCTCAAAATAAAAAAATATTTTATTCCTATTCCCTCTATTTATATTATTGGTTCTGTATTAAATCCTACTATTAAAATAGACGGTACTAAATCACTAATTGAAACTATTTACGATTGTATAGAAGTACTACCACCTCCAAGTCCCAAAAATTTAAATCACCCACCACCTATTGAACAAACTAAAGAAGAAGTATTGTCTAGCGTAGAACACCAATGCAAAAATATATATAGATTTTATCAACAAGAAAATGCTAGTAACTTACCGACTTCCATACCATCTTCTTCATCTTCAATACAACCTTACAAAAGACATCTTTGTTCTGCGGCTAGTATTGAAAGCCTCGTAAATAGAATGTGGTCGCACCTCTACTACTAACCAAATTAGCGAGTTGGATATTTTTGTTTTGCGAGGGTTACATCGTATCAAGAAGTTATCAATGAAGATGGACATGAAGACTTCTTTGAAATCTTGGAGGGAATGAGAAGACCTTTCCGACACTTTCAATGATGGCTCGAGATGTTTTGAACATTCAAGCGTCGTCAAGCTGCGTCTGAAAGCGCTTTTTCTGCAGCAAATATCAAATAGGAGACCACAGACACTCATTAGCCGGAGACGGCTTGAAATTGCGGTATTATTCGTGAGATTGGATACGAGCGGAGCGGAGAAAGGTGCGGTCAACCTGAGATCAACGAAGAAGATGATGAAAACTACAACGAAATCTTAATGTAAGGTAGTGGAAGCGGCGTGGATCAATTTGACCAACAAATACCAATTCCAACCAAGAACCACATGAAATCATCAAGCAATTAGAACAGGTTTTTGAGAATGTAATTTTTAATTGTAATTTTATTATGTAATTTGTAACTTTTGGACAACACCACAAAGTTGCAATTTAGATTTTAGACAATTGTATTTGTATTACAAAAAAATCATATGTCTATTAAATAATATAAGAGGCACAAAAAAAGCCTTGGGATGTTTTTATTATACTATCTTATTTTGTTTATTGAGTTTTTTTTATACATATGTTATTTTTTTAAAAAAAAAAAAAAAAAAACCCGCCGTATCCATGAGCCAGGCAGCCCAGGCTGAGCAGGCAGGCAGCGGGATCGGGATCGGAGACGGGACTTGCTCGATCACTTGAGACCCAGGCCAGCCCTTCTCGTCACTTGAGCCAGGCCAGCGGACCGACGCGGACAGAGGCGGCCCACTGGCCACTCTTAGTCCACGAGGATGTCGGATACGGGCTAGGAGGAGAGGGCCATGAAGATGGGGCCTACGACAGGTAGGCAAGCCCACGGCGGAGGCTGCTACCGTTGTTGCGGTCGCTGCTGGCTGTTTTCTACCGGCGGGGACTGCCCCTTCTGATACGATTTGACTTAGGAATGTATAAAAATAACAATCAAATATGCGGAATTAAACAACACAAAGTAAGATAGGTTTGATAGAAGAAATATAGGTGAGAATAGAAGAAAGAATGGATTGAAATCAAGTAATTGATCACAAACCAAGGAAGAAGAGACTTGAACTCATGCTTGAATTACGAACTTGTATACATTCAAAGAGAGATTCAATTGAAAAGATTAACACTAACCCTACACTCGCTAGAAGAACTACATTACACTACAATCTAAAACCTAGATATTAGAGAATCACTCTCAATTAATATTCATCCAAAAACTAAGTAATGAAATAACAAATGTAGTATTTATACTACTTAGGCTAAGAAGACTACTAAGCTATTACAATTATGCCCTTAATGAGGTAAATGCCTTGTTTGATAGTCTTTTCAAGGAATGATGGCTTTGTCTTTAAAGATTGGCCTCATTGCATAAATAACCACCTCCCGGTCTTGACATCTTCATCCAATCCCATGCTTCTCTTCTTCAACCAAGTTGAGTCCCTCAAGGATTTCCAAGGCCGCTCCTTGCACGAACATGACTCATATGGCTTGGACCTCCTCGGCATAGTCTCGGGTGAAGAAACTTGAGTGAGTTGTGTCTTGTTCCTTCCATGCTATTTACCATAGCTTGATCATCTTCACACATAGGTCTTCAATGGCCTTCAAAGGCTTATCTTTCACAATCAAGGGGTGTGAGGTATGAAGATACCCGTTTGAGACTCATTGAAGCTCCTCATATGTGGTTAATATGCTTCATGGATCATCATTGGTTTGAAGCCGAGTTCCACCACGAAACCTAGCTCTCATAATCACCCTTGTGTCATTCCGTATCGTATCACCTTCCCACCGCCGTTGTTGCGGGAATTTCGTCCGCCGTGGCTTTTGCCGGACTGCCTGCTCCGGCGGTTGTTGCGGATAGATGCGGGTCTTCGGGCCAGCGGTTCTGGTTGCCAGAGTTGGATGCCCTGCTGTCGGAGGATGGCTTAACTGTGGTGGTGAGGGCGACGTCTGCAATGCTGGCTTGAGTGGTGTTGTGTTTCATTTTCCAGGTTTCCTCAAGAATAAGCTTCGAACGGGCCTCATAAAATGGAGGTAACGGCGTGCATTGCTGAAGGATGGTGGCAATGCCGTCATAGGATTAGTTTAAGCCTGCAATAAGTTGCATGACCAATCGCTGATTAGTGACTGGTGCGCCTACGTTGGAGAGTTGGTCAGTAAGTATCTTGAGTTCTTGACAATATGCAGACACGTTTGAGAAATCGTCCTTGAACTGATTTTCAAGGTATAACGCTCGTTGAGTTTTGTTGTCGTGGAAAATACTTTCTGAACGTTCCCACATTTGGCGAGCAGTGGCATCAGTTTCAATGATGGTGTGCAACAGATCATTAGAGATTGTGCCGTATATCTACTGGAGGTCAGCTGCGTCCAAACGAGACCAGAGTGCATCGTCAGAAGTCGAAGCCGAGGGTAGGTCTTTGAACTTCGGTGTAGGAGGGATGATGTGGTCGATAACTTCGTAAATACAATAATGGATCTTAAAAAGCTCCGCCCACGAGGAGTTGACCTTTTTCCATCTCAAGGGTGATAGAGATAAAGTTTTTGATGTTGTTTACTGCAAGTGCAGGATGGAATTTGGTTTTGTCAGCCATGGAAGATGAAATTTATGAGGAGAAGGGAGAGAGAATGGCTGAAAAAAACACTAGGGTTCCGTGGGGGTGACGGCCGAGAGCTATGGTCGGCGGCGGTAGAGGTATTTTTAGGCTACTGATACCATAAATGAATATGTTCATTGATTGTATTCATCAATAATGTACAATATATATAGTAGTACAAGAATATTTAAACTAGGTAACTAATCAACCTAATTACAATAGAAAATATAATTCTACCTAAAATAGGAGAACTAATTACAATTCTACATAAAATAAGAGATATACAATTAATGAAAGAATATTCAGAAAATATTCTATTACTTATCACCGAAGAATCAATTAACAAACTTTGATTAAATGGAAATGCTTTCACACTTGTTGTAGAAAAGATAATACTAAATCACTTGCAGAGATAATCAAAAATAGGTTTACCTTTGCTTAATAACTATCAGTGACGGAGTCAGAATTTTCTTTGAAATATAAGAAAGTAAACATAGTAAGAAGCCGTGAAATTCAACATCTACTATAAATACATTAAATCAACTATTAAAGGGGTTCGATGAACCCTTTTGCGCCCCTAGCTAGCTCCGTCCATGATGGCTACGAGACGTGAACTAACCTAGGCGTTTTTGCTCTTTAATTGAGTTAATTTCATGTATAATTACTAAACTTTATTTATTATAACAGTAAAATTAGGGAATTATTTTTTTCAACCCTCATGTATATGATATCTCAAAAGGTGGATATACATGAATCTTACCGTCCAAGATGGATAGATTTGCAGGAAATGTTATCAAGATGGATCATAGTATAATTGTCGTTTATGTTATAAAATACATTTAATCTGACATCCAAAAGGAATTAGCACCCTACGTTATAAGCATAATGAAGAATTACTATTAATTTATTATCTAATTGGACCACGAAGACACGTAATTAAGAAAAAATACATAAAAACACAAACATGTGCATTACACATGAGAATGATAGGGACAGATGCACGTAATGTCAAGCAAGGCCATGTGAGGTTGCAATTTAATTAAAATTGACAGAAAATATATTTATATTATATGTCCTAACAGAACAATGAATATTTATGGTTGCATAAACAAACAAGATATCACATTGGGAAAATATGATAAAAGTTGAAACAAAATTTTGATCTACATCTGGATTTTCTGATGGGAAAACCATGTGGCTAGGAAAATAAGATTGATATGTTAGAACATGGGAATAATTGAATAAGATCGTGACATTTTCCAGATGTCTGCAGTAAAATTTGAATTTTTGTTTTATAGTTATCGATACACCGACATATTTTGATTAAATTAAAATTTAACTGAACTATACTCTTTTAATCTATCGTCTTTACAAATTTACCAAAGTGTAATCTTGAATTTGCACTGTTTCTTTATATTTAAACTAATATAGCTCTAAAATATAAAAAAACATATTTTAATAAATTCAAAATTAAATATGTTCAATGAAATATCACAAGCATCAAAACTAAAATTACCAATAACCCCAAGGGTTTCAAAGTGAAATTATCCCTTATAGGGACGGGGCTGGTATTGTGATTACGAGTTCGGTAGAGATTTAAACCTTGTATTTACATTAAGAAATTTATTTAATATGTATGGATAATCTATTCAAATTCAGTAAATAAAATATTTTTAATTCATAATAAATAATAATATATTCAGTGTAATCACACAAGTAAAGTCTGAAGATGCTAGAATGTACTCAAATTTTACTTCTGACTTTGTGGAACAAGAGGTTATTTCCAAAATACTCTCCGTCTCCGCTCAAAAGAAAAGAATTTATAATCCATAAACTAAAAATTAATGTGGTGTCCTTTTTTCCTTCCCACCGAAGTTACAGTGATCACATGTGAGGTTGGTTGAATTAAATAACCTAACTTCCTATATAAGTATCAGCTACTTTTCTTGTGTTAACCATGATTTCTACAACTGATACCATTTCCAGTTCCTCAAATCTTCACCAAAATCTCAGTTCTTCTTCTTTTTCTTCTGCTACTTTTCTTAACAAAATGGCCAATATTGGCATTTTAGCATTGGGTTTCATATTTGGTTTTTGTAACATTTTATTCAGTGCAAATGCTTTCTCTGCTTCTGGATTGATGAGTGCTCATGCTACTTTCTATGGTGGATCTGATGCTTCTGGCACAATGGGTAAGTATAGAATTATAATACGTCTGTTTTATTTCATACGACACTCTTTTCTATTTAGTTATACTTCTTTAGTTTTTAAACATTTCATCCTTAGTGACATACTCTTATCGTTATAGAAATATCACACGCGTTATGTCTAAGACCACAAATACTAAGAATACTTTTGGTATATTTTGAAAGTTTCTTTTTTTTAAAAAATAATAATTTATGCCTAGTCAAATACTTATAAAATGAACTAGTAGTGAAAATGACATCAATTTTAATTATTAACAAATAATACAATTTATTTCTTGAATGGGAAATACCTTAAAGGCTTTATTGTTTTCTTAAAATTAAATTTTCAGTTAAATAGCGACGTATAAATTGAGAGAACAGTGAAAATGACAGAAATCTTGATACGATTTGTTTCTCAAATTAAAAATACCCCAAAATTTTTTTATCTTCTTAAATTTTATCCAATTTAATATTGCCATATAAAATGATAGAACAGTGAAAATGACACGAATCTTGATTATGAACAAATGAAACAATTGTTTCTTATATACTAGGAAATACACTAGAAGTCTTTACTTTTTTTTTTTAAAAAATAATTAATAATTCATGTTTAGGTAAATATCGCCGTATAAAACGAGAGTAGGTGAAATGTCAGGATTAATGATTATTAACAAATGATTTTCTTTTTGTGTGGGACAGGGGGTGCTTGTGGCTATGGGAACTTGTACTCAACAGGGTATGGTACAAACACTGCTGCATTGAGTACTGCATTGTTCAACGATGGAGCATCATGTGGTCAATGTTACAAAATCATGTGTGATTACAATCAAGACCCTAAATGGTGTATAAAGGGAACATCTATTACAATTACAGCCACAAATTTTTGCCCACCAAATTTTGCTATTCCTAGTAACAATGGTGGATGGTGCAATCCCCCTAGGCCCCATTTTGACATGGCTCAACCTGCTTGGGAAAACATTGGTATTTACAGAGGAGGCATTGTTCCTGTCCTTTACCAAAGGTACTTACAATTTAAGTTTGTTGAATTTATCCTATGAAAATATAATCTGTAAGAATTTATTTGAGTTTGAACGAAATGATCTGGACATATTTATTGGTAAGTCTGAGCATTAACTTAAGTTTAGTCCGTTTAAAAGGTGAGACTAATTTGAGCAGTTTATGTAGCTTCAACTGCCGTATAAAGAAATTTAGTGAGACTAATTTGAGCATTTTATGTAGCTTAAATTGACGCACAAAAAAACTTACGAAAATATATATGATTCTTTTTTAGATTTCCAGTTCACTAAGTTGTGCAAATGGCCTTTTTTGGACGCAACTATTTAAATTTTGTTCCTTTTCAGACTAGTGGACGAGATTTTGTCTACAAAAAGGAGAATACATCCAACTACTTTTAAAGACAAAATTTAATCCACTGGGTTAATAGAGACAAAATTAATAAGTAGCCTAAAAAAGATTATATATGTAGTATAGATACTCTACTATCATTCATTATTTAACCCAACTTAGCCTGTTTATTTTGTTCCGAAAAGAATTCTGGATAGAGTAAGACTCAACTCATTTTAACATGTTCTAATTTAGTTCAAACCACCTATCTCGATGTAATGTTTAGTATATAACTAGTGAAATTACGGTAATAAACTGTAAGCATATACATATATAAATATATATGTATATATATATATATATGTATGTATCTTGGCTTAATAAATGGACAAAATTCTTAGCAATTTGACTTGAAATTTGGGTGTTTGCAGGATTCCTTGTGTGAAAAAAGGTGGAGTTAGATTTACAATCAATGGAAGAAACTATTTTGAGCTATTAATGATAAGCAATGTAGGAGGGGCTGGATCTGTACAATCAGTGCAAATTAAGGGCTCAAGAACAAATTGGATGGCAATGTCTAGAAATTGGGGGGCCAACTGGCAATCCAATGCATTTCTCAATGGACAATCCTTGTCTTTTAAGGTCACTACCTCTGATGGTGTCACTAAAACATTCTTAAATGTTGCCTCATCCAACTGGCAATTTGGACAAACATATTCAAGCTCTATTAATTTCTAATTAAAGAAAGTTTGAAAGTATAGAATTTGAAGTTTGTGAGTTTAGTTCATACGTGTTGGGCTGCGGCGTGCTTACTGTTTTACTGAAAGCAGCCCGCCCCCTCCCGTTCTTTTTAAAATTTATATTCGAAATATATGGTCGGATTGTTGGTGGAATATTGATTGTTGCGAAAGCGTAAGCCCATGAACTCTAGTCCAAAGCTGCTGAAAACATAAACGTGTTGAATTATTGTTTGTATCTAGAGAGTAGTGTGAAATTTGCATTTTTATTTTTGATAGATCAAAGGATTATAATAAGACACTTTGTATTCGATGCAAATGTTGTAGTTGCATCAAGATACTTTTTAAAAAAATCCTTTTCTGTACGTTTGTAATATAGTCATTTTCATGTTATACATATCTTATTATTATTGTATCAAATGAATGTCTTTTTTTTTATATATATACTAGTTGTATAATTAAAGGTGCCTTGGTTAAGTTTCCTTTCAGTTAAAGTACATTAAGTTTGTTTAAGTTTTAGCCAAGCAAAATTGAGTTTTCTTTTTAACCTAAAATAGTGAAATACAAATTCACCTCACTTGTTATTAAAAAATTGTCTTCAGTATGCGGACATTCAAGCAGTTGAGTAACAATTCATGAAATTAACCCCTATAAATATGAATATTTTTATATCATCAGTATTATTTTCATTCAGGAGGACACAATATTAGATTCTATTATTGTTCATCCTTCCAAAACAGAATCCACAACGTCGATAAGAAAAACGGTGTCAAACCAACACTAGATGCATCAGTTGTAGCTAATTTAAAGAAAGTATATCCTGTTAAAAATACAGCGAAAAATTCAGGGTCCATATTGGATACGACGACATTTATTCGATAACATATATTACAAGTCAATATTGCAGAAGAAGTGCCTTTTTTCTTCGGACTCAACTTTGCTCACAAATTCAAGGGCAAAACACTAGTTTCATATTTTGCACTTCTCAAAATAAGTTCTTTAAAGCTTTTGCAAATTGAATGATCAAAATGAGTAGTCTTAGTGATTTTGGTAAAAAAATAAGGTGTGATTACAGATTTGTTAATTAAAGCTTTATTAGAGATCTCACGTTGAGCTTTAAGTATGAAATCGCCTTTATTAAGAGGTATTTTATTATCCAATATAATAAATTTCAGCGTGAAATCAGATTAATCAGACCTATTGTAATTATGGAACACCGGATGAAAAATGAAATAAAATAAGTGATGAACCTGGCTAATAAGTTTTGTTGCTTTGTGATTGGGAAAAGATTCACATGCTTTGTGGATTGTAATTTCTCTTTTGATCTTTTTTTATTCTTTTGTGAGGGTAATAATGTCTAAAAGTGTGTGTTACTAAAGTTTGAGAGGAGCTGATGAGAGGATTTATTTGAAGATGGTGTCTCTTGTATCCTTATTGATTTAATTAGGGAATTTGTTCACGCTTCATCCGAGGATAATTGAATTTATAAATAATTTTTTTAATATTCAAAAAAGTATATTTATGTAAATAAATATTAAAATATTTCAACGTAAAATAAACAATAGGATCATGACACCAAAAGATAAATGGCAGGAAATTAGGATAAGATGAATTATTAGAGAAGTATTACTTTTCGATTAATTCTAGAAAAAATGGTAAAAAATATCCCTCTATTTTATTTGATTGCGAAGTTTATCCTTCGTTAGCAATTGTTTACAAAAATACTCCTCATATGTAGGGGTTAAAAATCCGGAGAATCGAAAAAACCGAACCGAACCGAAATTCGGTTCAATTTAAAAAAAGAAAAACAGATTTTTTGAAAAACCGAACCGAATTAGGATTTAGTGATTCGGTTCGGTTTTAAATTTTGGATACGAACCAAACCGAAAAACCAAATTAAACATGTAATTAATCTTATTTTTTATTTTAGGCTACTACTATCTCTTGAATCATAGCCATTGAAACCAATCTATGAAGCTTTTATGGAAGTCGAATGCGGCATGAACTTGATTAACATATCACGGAATCATTGACATAAAATGTAGGGAGAGAAGATAGTTGTAAATTGGTGAAACTTTAAATGGTCATAACTCTGCACTCGGATGTCCGTTTTACCCACAAGGAGGTTTGTCGCAGCCAATTTTTATGAAAACGTCCGTTTTTCCAATCAATTTGTGTTTTCCCCCAAATCGATTTCTAATTTTCCATTTTCTTTAGTAAACATCTCACGATACACAATAAATTTCAACGTCGAAATTTATTGGTAGTGTAGGTGTGAATGTCAATTTCAGTTTTGGAAATTTATTTTTTTTAAAAAATCTTCAACCCGACCCAATCCGACCCGGCACACTAGAAAAAATCAATATAATACAATACGTTCGGCGATATAAAATTATAAACCAAACTTATCATTTTTTTTAAAAAAAGTTGGATTCAGTTTTTTTTTTAAATAATTTTTTTTGGTTCATATTTTTCGAATACAAAACCGATATACGTATGTACAAACTTTACACCAATATCCTTAATTAGATGAAAAACCCCAATTCTCACTAAATCACCCGATTTAATTAAAAAAAATCAGAAATGATCCGCCTCGACCCACAACTTAAACGCAGCCCCCAGCCCAAATATACCCCTCCACTAAACGTAAAAGACTAGCCGATATTTTCGCGAGAGAAATAGGGGTTCTACGGTTTCAATGGCGAATTAAGCTGATTCCCTTCTTCTTGTCACATATAAATGTTGTAAAGGTAAAAACATGTGAAAATTTTCATTAATGAAAGAGTATATATATATATATAATATATAATATATAATATATAATATATAATTTATAATATATAATATATAATTTATAATTTTTTATAATAGAAAAATCTTATTTCTATTCCATACCCAAAACTATATTCTAGTAGCACAAGAATTATATAATTATGGCAAATGTACAATACTAATTTAATACAATAATGTTACACTAAATAAGGCACAAAACCTTACACTAAATATGGCACAAAATCGTGATATACACTGGGTTGTATACCGTGCATATCACGGTTTCACACTAGGTAAATTGCCTTGTGAAACCGTGATATACATGGTATACAACCAATGTATATCACGGGTTTCAATATAAAAAATTGTAACAAAAAAGTCACTCAGATCTTTCTGTATAAAAAAGACTAAACAATTCTTTTGTAATCAAAACGTCATTTAACTTTATCGGAGTATAATATAAAATGTCTCTTTTGTTTCTACTTTAATGATTTTTTGTGATACTTAGTGTACAAAATAATAATATGTTTAGTGACTTTCGTAATACTTAGCTAAAATTTAGTAATTCTTCTTTACAAAAATAGTTTATTGACTTTAGTGTATTAAATTAAAATTTGAGTAACCATTTATGTAAATAACTCCTTAAATATTTATATTGAAAGTAATTTGATTATTAAATATTTTTTATGATATCAGTGCGTAAAACTTATAACTTTTAAATTCATATTTAGGAGGACATACTCTTGGATTTTCTCATTGTTCATCCTTCCAATGCAGAATCCACAAATTCGACAAGAAAAACGACGTTGATCCAATACTAGATGCATCATTTGCAGCTAATTTAAAGAAAGTATGTCCCGTTAAAAGCACAGTGAAAAATGCAGGGGCCACATTCGATACTACGACATTTTTATTCGATAACATATATTACAAGTTAGTAATGCAGAAGAGGGCCTTTTCTCTTCGGATTCAACTTTGCTCACAAATTCAAGGGCCAAAACACTTTTTTCAAATTTTACCACTTCCCAAAATGAGTTCTTTAAAGCTTTTGCTAATTCAATGATCAAAATGAGCAGTATCAATGGTTCTGGTCAAGAAATAAGGCGTGATTGTAGATTTGTTAATTGAAGTTTTACCAGAGGTTCAGGTTCGAGAGTGTTATATCGTTCGATATGAAACTTTTCAAAGCGAATTCAAATTTAATCTAGCTCATTGCAGGTATCAAATATCGGGCCTAAAACAAAAAAGGTGATGAACCCAGCTAATAAGTTATGTTGCTTTGTGATTGGTTAAATTTCACAGGCTCTGTGTATTTGTAATTTCTATTTTGATTTGTTTTTTATTCTTTTGTGGGGATAATAATGTCTAAAGTGTGTATTTCTAAAGTTTGCGTGGAATTTGTGAGAGGATTTATTTGTTTGATTAAATTGTAAACATGAAGTTGGAGGAAATAAAATCCTATTTTCTTTATTCGATTTCATCTGTTATACAGTTTTGAGACTATGAAAAGTATATATTTTTTTGGTTTAGCAAGATTGGACTCATCATTCCGAATAGAAAATGAAACATTGAAGTTCTATGCCTTCGCTCAATTTCCACTTAAATCTTGGTTCAATGTTTGCATGGTTACTGTTAGACACATTGAATATATACCTATAACTTTTTAAATTATATAAGAAATGAACATAAAAATAATTGGAAACTACTGCATATTCCGAGTCATATCAAAAAGATAATTATTTTAAATGAAAACTTGTGCACTTTAAATTTATGAGAAAACATTAAATCAAAATAAAATTTTTTTTTTAAATTATTGCCAACGTTAGACAACAGTGTAATTGTCTGTAAGGTTAAGCTATATATGAGCAAACATTATACTCCAGTCTAACATAATCCAGAAGATTAACTTTTAAATGATATTATTGAAATAACTTCTAAACAATAAGGCTAGAATCTAAATAGTAGATGAAAATATAAATTTCCGTAAATCAGTCGAATTTGCTGGGCTAGAGAAAGGCTTTGATGTGGTTCCTTAAAATTGGCCCACAACAGTTGGGCTTGTTGGGTCAAGTATCCCTCTTCTTTTCTTCAACTCCTCTAAACCTACTCCCGTTGCAGTTCAACTGGTCGGCGTTCTTCCAATTTTCGATGACGGCGCAAAACACTGTCCAAACTTGGAATCTCAACAACGTTAAACCGACAATAGTTGCTTGTTCTCATTCGGACGCAAACCAGAAATTAGATCCCCAAATTGAAGAACTAAAAGATGAAGAATTAAGGATACTTTTGGTGCCAAAACTAGAAGATCTCCCTTTTACCCCTCCTTCTGCTGTCGAATCCAATTTCGTCACCTATTTTGCACCTGGTAATAAATATATATATTAATATATACCAAAACCCACTTTAAATTCATTGAAATTAAATTCTAATTTGCCTATACTTAATGATCTGCTTTGTTCGATATTACTCCCTCCGTCCAAATTTATATGCCATAGTTGGAATTTTGAGAGTCAACCAAGTTTTTCGTTTTTCTTTGACCGAAATTTCTCTATATGCCTATTAAATATTTTAAATTATTAATTATTGTGGTTTATATTACTTTTTATGAAGTTAAATATTTTTAATTATTAATTATTGTGGTTTGTATTACTTTTTATGAAGTTCCAAATATGTAAATATTACTTCAAAAAACTTTGAAGATTTTATTTCCGAACTGTGCCTCATAAATCGGGTTATATATACCAAAATCCATTTCGAATTCATTGAAAATAAATTCTATTTCCGCCTATGATTAATGCTCTGCTTTGTTCGATATTAAGTGATTCAAAGTTCAAACTCAGAGAAATTCAAAATTCGAAAACCTAGTTTAAAGTTGTATTTTTTTTCTAATTGTTGTTGCAGATTTTATGAAACCTGGGCACGATCAATATGTTCATCGGCATGCCAATGGGTAATGAATCTTAATTTTTTTAGCTATCTTTATTGTGATTTGTGTGCTGCTTTGAGTTTTTAAATGTGAGTTTGCTGATTTTGAAATTGGGTTATATTTAAAGGTTGTGCATAATTGGGTTGGCTTCGACTCACATTGCGTTTAAGGATGAAGGAGGAGTTACTTTGGTTGATTTCAATGTGGGGAAATCTGACCGGAGTGGACACAAGGTCACTGGAAAGCGCAAAAAGGTACATTTTAGAGGATTTTCTTGTGCTGAATCTATTAAGTAAACTGAATTCACTTGAATGAGAGTAAAGACTGCATCTTTCTCATGGTTACCTTTATCAAAAAAAAAGAAAAAAAGATTGCATCTTTCTGCTGAACTTAATAAAAAGCTTTAAAAAAGATTGCATCTTTCTGGTAAAGTAGCAATTTTTGTTCTTGCAAGTCATTGCAATTTCATAAGCTACTAGTAGTGTTATAGCTAGATTGATCTCCACAAATGTTGTTGGATAAAAATTGACTTTAATTTTACCATGTAACTATGATTGGTGGAATAATTTTATAGCTATATTTTAGGTCATGACTTGAACGGGAGCCTTGGAGTAACATGTGACCAGGAGGTCATGGGTTCAAGCCGTGGAAACAGCCTCTTGCAGAAATGTGAGGTAAGGCTGCATACAATAGACCCTCGTGGTCTGGCCCTTCTCCGGACCCGCGCATAGCGGGAGCCTAGTGCACCGGGCTGCCCTTTTTTAGATCATGACTTGTTTTAAGTTTTAAATAAGGTAAGTATCATAAAGGGTGTGTTTCTTCTGTAAACATGTCGAACATAATTCTTATAGTTTTCTGTACGAAGAATGCAACAAGTTGAAAATGTTTCATTGTTTATGTTTAACTGGCGTTGGATTGCTTTTGGTGAAATATTCCTCAAATTTTTTAGTCTTGCAAATAAAGGACTTTGATCTGGTTATTAAGTTTCATCACAATGATAATATTGTTGTCACCTATTTGTGAACTTGACAAAGGATTATGCAAGCTATTCCTCATATGGTATTGCCTTGTCAGCTCGTAAATTTATATTTGGATAATGACACATTAGTTCTGTACCCTTCACCTTCAGCACCATAAATGATATGAAAATTATGAAATATGACCATATGTACATAATTCAGTCATTTGTAACAACATATTACGTGAGCTAAATATAGAACACAAGTCATCATCTGCCACATGTACACAAAAAATATGAAGTGTGCAATTAAAACTGATCTTTCATCGCTTTTGTTCTTTATACATCGAATAATGAACTGAGGGTGCCACTTTGTTCTTATGCAGAACGCCCAACATTTTGAGTCTAACACAGCATTATGTAAAGCCTGCACAAATGACACTTCTTATATAGTGAGGTATGGGTTTATCTTCTTGCTCCTTTCATTGCCAGATGTTCTCTTAAAATCATTAAAAAGATGGTTGACTAATGTTTTGCAGGTGTTGTGTGAAAGGCTCTCTATTAGAAGTCAATGATAGGTTGATTAAGCAACCAGAATTGTTGAACTCATCGGTAGGAGTCCTTACCTTGAGGGCATCCCGTCTTCATTTTTGCATTTAGTTTGTGGTAACTGATGAGAACTTCATTGCAATTAGCATCTTTTGTATTTGGAGTTGTAATATAAATGCTGTCAGCAATGTTTTATATACTTGATTATAAAGATCTTGGAACCATCACTTTAACTGAATTAAACCAAAAGAAACAGATTAATCTTAGGCTGATTTTTCAGAATACAACTAATGTTATGACACAACTTGAAGGGTGAGGGATTGTGTAGTTAAAACATGTTTTGCATGATATATTTTGATTTATGAGCTTAATTTTTTTAAAAAGAAGATATATTTGGATTCCTCAGGCAGTTGCATGCTCGTATTTCTTTAATCTCCTTGAAATGTCTGATGGGGAATCCACACCTTGTTTTGGTTGATGTTGATAAAAGGAACTGAAAATAGGATATGCTGGACCTTGACCTCCATCATAAAAGTCTTTTTGTCTTTTCCTTTTAATACTTAAAGAGCTTTCTCAGAGACATGTTCCAAGTGACAGTAAGTTATTGTGTCTTTTGATTGTGCCAATGGTCTTGCTTTGCATTTATGGGATATTGTTTCATTTGACATCTTCCTCCTCATATTATAAGTACACTTCTGGTTAAATATGCATTCCTCTTTTTTTGTTTTCTATTGCAGGCAGACAGGGAAGGATACATTGCAATTATAATGCCAAAGCCTGCAGATTGGGTCAAGGCCAAGGCCACTTTGCTGGGCATTGAAGAGTATAGAGAGTTGAGAAAGGATATGTTGCTCCAAGCACTTTAACTTTTGCAGGAATTGGTGAGCTATTTCATTTGAGTACACTGCCCTTCCGACATCCTTTTGTAAGTTTTGGGATCTACAAACTCTTATGTTGCTCCAAGCACTTTAACTTTTCAAAGTTGCTGAACCCACCCTTGTTAGTTTTAAAAAATCAGCCATTTTCCCTTGAATACTCACTTTTCTAAGATTACAAGCCTTTGCAAGCACATCCTTCGCAACTATAGAAAGAGTTTTTAGGCAAGAAGGTTCACCTGTTTGAGTAGCAGGGGACAATTTTGCAGGGACATTGGTGTGCAGATGTCTCAACCGTAGCAAGTTCCATATTTCTGCTTTTAAGTACAAGAGTTTGTAAATTTACAAAACTTACTAAAGGACGTCGGAAAGGCACTGTAGTCAATCTGAGATAGCGACGTTCCTACAATGATTCTCTTTCTATAAGAGTAAGATCTACTCTTCTGTTTTTGGCATACAGAACAACATCAAAGTTGGAGGCACAACGTCATTGCTTCAAAATTTGCATTTTCTCTTAGTTTAACTTATGCAACCTTCTTATTGTTGTATTTTTCTGGTCTATTATTTGGAAACAGAGGAACATCTTCAAAGTTTGTGGCACATCCATTCTTTGAGCACAATGTCATCTCTTCAAAATTACATATCCTCTTAGTTTACTTAAGTAACCTTCTTCTTTGTACTTTTCTTGCGTATTATTTGGGTGTGGTGGAGTTTACCTGCCCATATTGTATGCAGACCTTACTCCAACTTTTGTGGGATAGAGAGATTGTTTCCGATAGACCCTTAGCTCAAGAAAATCATGTCTCATAAAATGGTTTGAAAGACATGCAAGAGTAAAAGCTATGATGAACTTTTTTCCAGTGATGATTACAAATATATACTTAATATATTAATGTAACATGTCTATTATATTTCTAGAATGAGAAGAATTTGAACTTGCTATGACCTCCATTAAGTTAAACAAGAAACAGTGGAGGAAGAGAATTTTCTAATATTGAAGATACAAACCCTAAAAAATTACTGTCTTTGTACTCATTTTAAATTCAATAAATTGCACCAACTCATCTGTTAACCATTTCTTGTAGAACCATCCTTCTTGATCTGTTTATAGTGAGGAAACACAGGCAAACATGCTCTTCAAGCTCTTTCAACTGCTCCATGAACCTGTCTTTGTTAATACTGTAATCCCTTATCGCCCCCTTCAACATATCAGCATTTTTCTTTCTAGCACACATATCAGCTACCGATCTATTATGCTCGATTTCATCGTATAGTCTCCTCACAAGTCGACTCATCGTATCAAAGTCATTAATCAATATGTACACCCCCTTTGCTGCTACATCAAGTTGTGCTATTAGTATTTCAAGTGAACTCGAACTGATCGCTTTTTTATCCTCCTTCAATCTTCTCTTCAACAGCGTATAAGAGCAAGCTATTAACCCGGGTGCAGCCACAATGCAAACCATACTATGAAGAACTAGGACTAACAAAGCTATCATAATACCAGTATACCCTATTGCAATACTAATTCCAAATACTCTTTTGCATGATTTCAAGAATTTCATCCTCTTGTTAACTCTTCTGAACTGTGACGATAATTTCTTAAGCAATAAATCGTGACCTTCGTGTGTCTCAAGAATCTGCACTTGGTTAACAACTGAAAAAGGGTTCTTGAAGGAAGCAAATGATGCAAGTTCTCTATATACATTATAACAGTGCCTTGAATCTGGTTGGATTTTCATTAGTCTAATAGCCCTTCTAATCTTCCTATAATTAGCTCTTGTTTGTTGCACATTTTGAAGTAGTAACTCGCAGATTCTGCATGCTTCTAAGGTGATATCGAAGTAGTTAATAATAAGGGGATGAAGTTGACACGATTCAGGGATTTCAGCAGGTGCTTCTCGATAAAGATTTGTATCGAGTTGAAGAGAAGAAGATGAGGATAATCTACGTTCACTATCTAATTTTCCACCTTCCAGTTGTCCTTGAACTTTATTGTACATTTCTACGTAAGACTTAGTTCGTAAGGCATCAACATACTCTTCATTCACATTTGGCTTGTTCACCAAGCTACTTGAACCGTCATTCTCAATTGTACCTGAAAAATAGTATCAACAGAGTAAAAATCAACAATAAATTGTGTACTTTCTAACAACTTATTACATTTTTAGATGAGACGATCACACGATTGAACATGATATCAGAGAACGAGCCAAAACTGTCTAGAATATAAACCGGAAACAATGATACTCATAGGCTTTAGGAATCAATAAGTTAAAGGGAACCATGAAACACGACTAATTTTCTTAGAACTAACTAGTGGGTGGTGATATAATCTAAAGGCAAAACATAGGTTAACATCAATAATTCACCATGAATGTTGCATACATCTAATAAAAAATAGTAAGCAACAAATTGAAGTCCTATTATTAACAAGAAGATGAGGAAGGAAGATAACAAACTCATAAAAAGATTGAAGAAAAAAATAAAAGTATGACGTAAATTTCAAGTTACTAATAGAAAAAGAAGACAATAGTACGAGAAACATGAAGAAGGATAAGAAACTTGCGTTGTTTTCTGAGAGTCGCTTTCAACTTGGACCAGACCAATTTTTTCATTAGATGCATATGTTGAAAGAAGGAGAAAGAAAATGAGTTTTCCAGAATACAAGCTCTGAAAGCAACTGATTTCTTTATATATATATATATATATATATATATATATATATATATATATATATATATATATTGTATAAGTTTTCCAAGTTTCTTGAAAAAAAGCTAATTTCAAGGTTGAAAAAGAAATTGGTGATATTGAAGATACATACATTTATATAGCTTTTATAACACGTTTGCGTCTCGTACACCTCTCTCTCTCTAGCTACGTGTAAAGCATCCATGGAGTAGAGTAACTTCTTTTCTTTTTCCTTTTTTTATTTTCTCTATTTGTTCAGAGAGAAATTAGAGCTGGGTCTTACTTTCGTGTGCATGTTTTCCCGTTGACGAATTAAACAGCCGCGTCCAAAGTATACATAAAAGTAAAACACAATGCTAAATCACTTACATATATATGTTGCTCGGATACATATAAAATGTTCGTGCCAGATACTTAAAAATATAATTTTTTGAAAAGCCAGGCATACATATGGCGATATTTTTGATAGATCCTAATAACATAGCTTATATAATCCTATAAAGTATTTTTATATTATCAGCGTAATTTAATATGATAGAACAAGTAACATGTTGAAAGTGTGAGAGCATATCATCTAAGAATTAAAGCTGTTAGTTTAGAGAACACATTATTATTTACTTAATTTTATCTTTCCAATATACCCTTCATGTGCAGCTTGTTCTTTTTTTTTTATAGGTAAATAAGTGACAATTCTTTTTATAATGGATTGATTGCGGCAAGACTGGCACTCAACACGATTTATTTGCTCTAATACTATGTAATGATATAGACTTAAAACTTAACCTAATCTCAAATGTTAGCTCATGTGGTGAGTATTGTTCAAAATCATATATACATAAACGGACTAAGTATACCTACTTTTTAAATATTAATCTCTTTCACTCATTATAAATTGTTATTTATAGTTACATTTTAAGTCTTGATAATGTAAAAGGTTACTATAAGTTTATTAAAGTAAAAGTCAATTGGGACAATATTATCCAATAGATTGTGAAAAGAGATCCAATAATGTGGTAATTTTTTCTGAAGCTATTTTATTTAGATGATGATATATTGCTGTTATTTTGAGGAAAACATTAACCCGTGTAAAATAAAACTAAGCAACACCACCACACAATTCATGTGGATGATATCACTAGCTTGCTACATGACCTAAAAAGAGAAATAAAGATCAAATAAGAACTTGTTACTAAAAGGGTATGAATTTTACTAACAACGAGTGCCTTGTAAATGATGTTTTTTTCCCTTGCCTTTTGTGTTCTATGTTTTAGGAGGGAGGCTAATAAATCCTTTTAATAAAAAATTAGGTACTAGTGATTATGTTTGAAGGTTTCCTAATAAGGGAAAGACTGATTATTCTTGAAAATGTATGTTAGTTAAATACGTGAATTTATGTTTGTTTCTTGGAGTCCACGTTTAAGCTTCTTGAGGATATCCGTACGGGCCACATTTGACTCCATCTCTTTAACTTGGAATTAATATCACGTGAATTTAGCTAGAGCTTCGAGTCATAATTTAATGACCATAATAATAATAATTATATTTTAATTACGCCTCAATCACAAATAAATTAAAATCAGTATATGAATTTTCATTGCTTTATTTAAGTTCAACTCGTATCGTCATCATACCGAATAGCAAAATAAAAATAAAAATAAAAATAAGTTATGTTATAAATTCTCTAACGAGTCTAAAACTTATACCCAACTACTAGATATCACCTATATGAGTCCTTTCTTTTATTGTGTCTTATCTTTAGCTAAATCTTCACTGTTTCTAAAGATTTGTAGGTATATTTAGATAACTTCCTTCTATGTAAATTTAGATCTATCTCATCCCCTTTTTAACACCTTTGTTCACAATAGTTTCACTATTACCTTCTGTGCATTTGTTGGTCGGCGCATAACTTGATCATACCATCTCAATTAGCACTCTCTCATTTTATCCCTACTATATAGTATATACTTGCCACTTTCATCTTTAAGAGAATATGGTCATTTTAAATATTATGTAATCTTGTTCGTCATAATCTAGATTATATTTTAAAAAATCAACATTCGTGATTCTTTTATTATTTTTTTGAATTATTCTGTATCTAATATTCATTGGTTCTCGTAGAGAGAACTCCTTAACTATTGGAGATTTGACATGTTCAAGAGCTTATATTATTGGAAAATCCATGACCAAAATCGGATTTTATACATATGATTGAATGTAGACTTATACTAGTAGATCATGTAGATGTAGAAAAAGTCAATTTGGTATATTAAAATAGTAAATGTTGGAGGGTAAATGGGTGGAAGAAACCGTAATTAATTGTTAATTCATGTTAGATTGGAATAACTAACTATGCAATTCTATCCACAATTTAAACGTGCATGCGTTATATTAGGTGAATCATGTATTTTGTAACTTCTTTGGGTCCATTCCTTTTTAAGTTACTTTAAAAAAAAATCAATTTATGTTCCCTTGCCATGCAACAATTAAGAGGCCATTCTTTCTAGAATCCTCATAAAAAAATTAAAGAAAATAGTTCAACATAATACTTTACAATTTAAATAGAAGAAAATAATCAAAGATTATTTGTATTTTATTTTCAAATATCTTACATACAAAATTAAAGATCTCTTAGAAGATTTGATATAAAATATAAAAGGACAATCACAAAATTAATCGACCCCTATTTTAGGTGCAAATACATAATGCATTTGTTAATTTTTAGGAATAATTATATCCCATAGTTAATTCTAGGACATATTTATCTTTAGTAACAATTATTTAAATAAATTACAAAGCATAACTATAATGAGTATTTGAATTATCTATCATAGTTACATTATATATTTAAAGTAAAATACTCTATTTTTATTATTTTTATCTTGACTGAGAATTTTAGGGTTAAAAACTTTGATATGCTTCTTCTCTCTTTGCCGTCGTCGGAGCTACGACGAAATCCATTGATATCAGATTTGAGCTTCCACTCTGTCGTGACCCACCACCGGCGACGAAACAAACAAATCCTTCAACTTCTCGGGCGAATCTGGTCGTCATCGCCAGATCTGAGTTGCCGTCATCGCCAGATCTGAGCCACTGAAAATTTGAGTCATCGTCATCGCTAGATCTGAGACACCGGAGATCTGAGCCGTTGACATCGCCAGATCTGAGCACATAATATCCAAATTCAACAACATCAAAATGTAAGGAAATTGTCTCATTGTATTGAACTAAGAACCTGGTCCAAGACTCCAAGGTGATTAAACTGGAGCACGGACATTTAACTTAAAGAATTTAGGAAAATTAGTATGTGAAGATGTTGGTGGAAGCCTCAGCATTTGTCTGCTTGCTCTATTATGGTGTAAGTGAAGATCATGACGAGAGGTGGTGATGGCGGAGCTCCGGCGGCGACGGGATGAACGGATTTTAGAGTTTATTTTTTATTTCAAATCGAAATGTATTTTATTTTTTTGTATCTTAGATTGGTGTATTTTATTTTTTATATTCAATTTTTGAGCGTATTCATAAAATTTTAGTGTAAAATACAGTGTTTAGGGTGTGTTTTATTACTTGTATTAAGTTTTTTAGTGTATTCGTTAATTTTAGTGTAAAATTTAGTGTTTGGAGGTGTGTTTTATTTCTTGTATTCATTAATTTTAGGGTAAAATTTAGTGTTTCTTTATGTATTTTTTGCTTGTATTTTGAATGAGATTTTTTTTGTATACAAATAAATAAAGTGAATTTGAATATAATTTTTAAATATAATAAATTGAATACTGTGTAAAAGTTGATACAAATGAATACAGTTGAGTTGAATACATCTGACTTGAATAAAGCTGAGTTGAATACAACGATTTTTTTTTATGAAAATACACTCTACTGAGCTACGAAATGTAATTATCAAAATTATAGCTATACCTAAAAAAAATCCCAAAATGTACTCATTTATGTAATTTTTTTCATTAATTTTTATGTGGAAGATCTCGTGAAGTATAAATTAATGTAAATTAGGTAAGCTTGCATATTTACTACAAATAAAGTGGGGAATCATATATTACTAATTAATGCTAGTAAGTACATAACTTAAATTAATGCAAATACCTTTTCCTTTTGCACAAACTTTCTCCAAAATTATCAAAATAATCATTTAAGATAGGTAAGTGAAGCGGGAGAGAGATTCTTACATATTTTTTACGAGTTAGGTAATTAAATATTTTCAAATAAAAAAAGAAGGAAAGTACATATATTGTTGTAATTAGATTGTCGGAAGAACGGAAGGAAACAAAACGAGTCAAAGACACTTGGTTTTATTCATGTCTTATGGTCAAACAACAAAAAGAAATTGCATAAGCTTCAATGGTTGTCCTATGCTAAAATAGAATCAACATTTTAAAGTAAATTAACTTCAATTTTTTATTGAACTCATTCAAGTTTTGACATTATCTTTGCTAGTCTCAAATCAATCATTCACAAGTACTAATGGTTAATTTGTTTAGCTAGCTAAGATAAACATCATAAGCAAGACCTAATTGAGGAGTACAAAAAATTAGTACTCCACCAATACATGATTAAGTTTATAAGCATGATACTAAAACCTAAAAAAAAAGTTAAAAAGAACACATGCAAATCATCAAAACCCAACTAAACTACATTTGATCTCGTGCAAAGTTTGAGCAATTCTTGGACAACATTATCAATCTCTTCATCACCTTTGACTCTAATTGTTTCACTCATCTTCTTTGCTTTGGCTCTTATGGATTCTCCACTTTTGTCCAACACAACCTTATTGATAACTTGACTTATTGTTTCACTATGAAGTTTTCCATCTTTGTCCCTAACAACTTCCAAACCAACACCTATTTCTTCCACAAGCCTAGCATTCAATGGTTGATCAAGATGCATTGGCGTAGCAATTATTGGAACACCAATTTTCAGACTTTCCATAACAGAATTCCATCCACAATGACTCAAAAACCCGCCGATATTAGGGTTTCCTAATATTTTTGCTTGTGGGGCCCAATCTTCAACCACCATCCCCCTTTCACCTACTTTCTTGAAAAACCCTTGTGGCAATGCTTGTTCAAGTTTGAGTTTTTCACCTTTTGGAAACCTCATAACCCATATGAAATTAACCCTACTTTGCTCTAGCCCATGAGCAATCTCTTCCCTATCCTCTTGTGATAAAAAATATTCACTCCCAAAAGAAACAAAAATAGTTGACCCTTTTGTTTTTTGATTCAACCATGTTAGGATTTGTGAGTTGCCATCTTCACTTGTAGGTTCTTGAACTAGTGGACCAATCGGGATAATTTTCTTATTGGTTAAACTAGATATGTAGTCACAATATTTACCATCGATTTCCTTAAAACCCTTGATCAAAACAATGTTAGAAGACCTCTTGAAACACAACTTAAGACTAGTGTTATCTTTTTGTTGTTGCTCAATAGGCTCCAAATCTTGGTTCTTGAGCATACGAGTGAACTCATAATCACGATAATAAATAGAGGAGAAAGGAAACTCCGAGTAAGGGTACCTGAAAGTGTGAAACATATAGGAAAACATGGTGGCGCTACTCGTGGCAAAGACAACCGATGGGATATTTTTTTCCGCTGCTACCTTTGGTGCCCATGGTTGAAGCAAATCATAAAGAAGCAAGTCGGGTTCAATAGTATTGAGGATTTGGGTGAAAATTGGACGAGACTTCGCGAAAGCCTTCTTGAGTGTGGACATGAGATGGGGTGGGAGGCCATTGGTGGTGTGGTAATGAGGAGGAAGGTCAGGAAGAGATGGAAGTCGAAGCTCAACGAGGTGAATTTTTTCGGTTAAATCCTCGTTAATGAGCTTTTGTTTGATGGAAATGAAATTTGCGGGGGTGGAGCACAAGAAGATGGTGAAGTTTCTCGTGACTAGCTTTTTGGCTAACTCGAGAAACGGAGAGATGTGTCCATGTCCCAACCACGGAAACATCAAAACGCGAACAGATTTTTGGTTAATCTCCATTGAAGAATCCATGAAAACTTTTTTTCCAACTCTTTTGATTCTCTAATGTTGTTAATGAAGGGTGATGTTGTTATGAAGAGAGTGTTACAATTTATAATGGATGTGATATTATAATTATGTAAACTTTTCATATAAATGGAATATGGTTAAACATGGAAATGAAGATTTGAACGAAATATTACAAATTTTGTTATTATACCTTAATCTTTTTATCTTTCCTTAAATAAAACAAAAGGAGAAGAGCTAATGAGGATCCTTTTATTGACTTATAGATTTTGTACTCCATTATCATTGAAGAAAGGATAAAGAGTTGGATTTTATAGTTGAAGTAGTATATTTAACTATGTGGTTGATCTACTAATTAATTCACCTTACTACTACGACCATCAAATAGCGCAGAGTACAAGTAGTCATGTCTTTTATTTTAATATTTCACTGTTTTACTTTTATCGGCAGAATCTTCATCTGTAATTTCTCTAAGTGAATACAGATAAATATTTACCCGCACTCGATATTTATACCATAATAATATACTTTACTATTATTAAGTAATAAATGAGGTGAAAATATATATTTATTAATCATATTTAAGTGATAAAAAATATGCAGAGAAGACACACGCCATGATAAAGTCATTTATTTAGTTGGTCTTCCAATGGAAACAAGAATTATAGAATGGAAGGTGATCTCGTGAAAATCTAATGAAAATTGGGTAAGCTACAGATTTATTAGTGTAATAATAAAGTGGGGAATCATATTAATGATAAGGAAATAAACTTAAATTTATTACCAATAATAGATAAACATTTCCTCATTTATACATATTGACCATTGACTTTTCCAAAGAGTATAACATATGAATCGGAAAATCATGCTCTTCTAATCATTAATTAATATTGAAATTTTGAAGGGATAAACAGATAATTTAATATGTTTGCTTCGAGTGTGTGTCCATTATACTTGCTGTTATGTAACCAAAACTTTAAATTACAAAAAGGAAAAAGTATAAGACTAACTTTTATTGCTTCAAAATAAACATTCCTTTTAACAAACTTTCTACAAAGATTTTCAGAATTTTCCTGCGAGATAACATAGGTAAGAGAGATATTTTTAAGAGTTCGGTCAATAGATATTCTCGGATGAAATAAAAAGGTAACCAAATATTCGATTAACATTATTGAAAGAGATGGAAGAAAAAAAAGTTATAGTGGCACGACAATATATAAAACTAACTTTTAGTTTGTTTAATAAAATCGTCCATTCGGGACTTATGATTTTTAAAAAAAAAACGGAGATCATCTAGTCTTTCTATCCCTATTCATAGCAAACAATTTTTAATCTTAGAATTAAGAAAATAATAACAGGTTAGCCTATGATATATAAGAAGCTAAGGTATTACATTTTTAAAGATAATAAGTTATAACCCACGATTTTGAAATTTTTTATTTATGACTCATACAATTAACGTTAATTGTGTGTGTCTTCTGTTTAGCTCACAAAAAGTTCGATCCAAAATATATGGCTCATCAAATGTAATAAAGTTTTTCAAGATTCAAATATCTTGGCATGTCAGTTTAGCCACTTGAAGCTGTCAAATATCTTAACATGTTAGGTTCGCCACTTTAGGTTGTCATTGGCAATATCACATGAGTTTTGAGAATCTCTAACTAATGTGAATTAGAGATTTTATTTTTCCACATTTCGACTATGATCTTATTATAAGAATTCCAATTATAAAATAAATTGCATTTTGATATGTGATTTGAAATTACAAATTGCATTATATCAAATTGCAGATGTGAGAAATTTGAACTTACTTGATATGATTAAGCTAATAAAGATTAATTTGAGGTATGATTTAGTAAATTATTATTGATATAACAAAAATTGCAATGTTTTCATATACTAGTATGATACTTGTAGAGTTGCATCATGTATGTAGCATAGACATAGGGATGGTAGGTGAGTATAATTTTGAGGATTCCTCACCGCACTCGCCCCAGTTGGAACGGGTATGAGTATAACTTTAGTGGGTAGGTGGTGGATTTACAGTTATACCAGTCTGCCCCGCCCCAAATCCACCAGTCCGCCTTATACCCTCCAACTATAATTTTATTTGTACAACTTTATATTTATCTAAAGCCCAAATAATTTAGCACACATAATTTTAGCAGCCCATAAGCCTAATAATAATGAATTTTGAGGATATCTACTTTGGTGGTGGAGCGAGCGTGAATTTAGGAATATAACCGCCTAGGCGGATATGAATATTGTAAATGTACCCGCCACGGGTGGCGGATATAAAATTTTCTAACGGATACATATACGGGGGAGGGGTACCCGCATCCGCCCCACCCAATTGCCATATAGACACCACGTTCAGTAGGCCTAGCTTACCAATATTCGAGCTCAATTGGGTTATTCTCTCGTACACTACTTTTGTTTATCAATCCGATACTAGAAGCCTATTCACTTAATTAATTTGGTTTATGTGTGTCTCACTAAATGAAAAAGTGTTTACTACTAAAAATTTAGGGAAAATATCAGGCATGTCCTTTGGAGGTAAAATAGTTATTCGCTCTGGTCCTCATTACTTTCGTATCCTCAGAAAAAATCAAACCTATCCGAGATGTCCCCAAATTATGATATCAATATAGTATATAAATACACTGAGATTGTATTATAGGTGATTGCTTTAATCCTTCTCTTAGTCCTCCGTAATACCATCATGGTATATATAAATATACTGAAATGGTATTATGGAGGATCATGTTCATTTATTCAAAAAGACACTTCACTAAAAAAAATAAACATCTATGATACCAATGTCTTATATATACATATATTGTAATGGTGTTATGAAGGACTGCTTCAGTACTCCTTCAATGAGACACTCATCAGTCCTTTATGATACCATCGTGGTATATAAATATAATGAGATAATATCATGGGGACTCTTTCAGTCCTTCTCTCAGTACTCCATAATACCATCATCATTTATAAATATACTGCGATGGTATGATGAAGGAAGAGTTTCGGGCGAGGGAGTCTGTCGGTAAATACTTTGGGCCAGGCTAGGTAGAAACGAAAATAATCTGGGTAGAGGCATGGACGGGTAATTAGTTTCACTCCAATGGGTAATTAGTGTTGTTTCCCCAAAACTTTATCATTCTATATATTTAAGGGAGAAATCTTATTTATTCCACCATTCTCATTTACGACATCATGCACATATACATATTTATTTCTATAAGTATAATTGCTACAATATTTCCTAGTAGTAGAATTGATTTTTATTTCTTTTTGGTTTAACTATCAAATATTGTTATTTTTGTTATTAGATTGTTTTTTTCTTTCAGCTCACATATTCGATTAATTGAATTCGATTTAAGGAGACCTACGAATAAGGTAAAATGTTTTCTACTAGCAAGTCTCATGGTTTGATCAAGACAAAGAGAACCAACTATCCTACCAATCTTTGTCATGAATTTTTTTATATTCCTTATTTCTTGTTATTCGTTAAGAACTAAATTATTGTGTATAATTTTAAAAATTCAAAGCAATTATCAACTGTTTTTTTTTTCAACTACTCAATATCTATTTAATTATTTTCTACTACAAGAGCTTACTATGCTTTTCTTAATAAAAACTTTTTCACCAGAATGAGGTGTTTTTACTCTATACCTTCGATATTTTTAGGGTTCGTACGTGTATTTATCCTGTCGATTAGTACAATTCCTATTATTGCCAAAGCCACGTGTACTTGCTATGGCTTGATCAATTCATTGTTTAAGTGCATTCAATAAATTTGATATTTTTAATGTAGATCTTTAGAATGTTTCTTGGGTTCGTACATGCAATTATCTAGTCAATTATAATTTCAATCGTTCCCAAAATAATGTGTATTTGCTAAGGCTTAACTAATCTTTTGTTTAAGCGTATTCAATTTTATCAAATGTCCCGGAAGGGATTAAAGTGTATTTAGTAAATCCGATCTTTTTACCCTCGGGATTTTTTAGGTTGTTGTTCATGCATTTGTCTAGTTGATTAATATAATCTCAATTGTTGCCAAAGTCATTCATACTTACGGAGGCCTAGTCAATACAATGTTTAAGAGAATTCAATAAATTCGACACCCTTCCAAATATTCAGAATTTCCATAGGATTCATACATGCATTTAGCTAGTCGATTAACAAAACTCAGTTGTTGTCATAATCAATGTATACTTATTAGGGATTCTTAAATTAGTTATAAGGGCAAACTTGTTATTATACGATTAAAAAATACCATTACAATGAATTATAAGAGTCTACTCATAATTTCAGAGTAATTATAAGTACTCCCTCCGTCACAAAAAGATTGATATTATTTGCTTTTCGAGAGTCAAAATTTTTAATTTTGATCATGTGTTTGAACATAGAATCTTTAACTTTTTCGAAATAATATTTACATATTTGAAAACTACATAAAAAGTACTATAAGTCATCATAATTAATAATTTAAAATATTTAAAAGACATATTAAAAAAAATATGATCATTGAATAACTAATTTGACTCTCAAAAAATGAAAAGTGTCAATCTTTTTGAAACGGATGGATTACAAAAATCACATTAGAGTCTATGAAACAAAGAAAAAAAAAAGGAAAGAACAGAAAAACAAAGAAGTAAAACGTTATTTATTACCTAACTAGCATATTCTGTTTTATAGTTATTGATTTAAAACAATTAAGAAAAGGATTTGACAAAAACCTATGCAAATTTCTTTTCCCTTTATACTAACTTTCTCCAAAAGTTTCAAAATAATCACTAGAGAAAATAGGTAAGAGAAGATTCCTACATTTTGTGAAATAGACAACTTTCTAAAAGTTAGATAATTATATATTTTTTGATGAAAAAAGATAATTAAATATTTTAGTGACATTATCGACAAAAAAAATGAAAAGAATCTCAGGGACTTCGTGTTATGCACCGATATTCAACGATAAATAGAAGAAGAAAAAAATTCACAATGGCATGCGATATACAAAATGAGTTGCCTAAAACTAATTTTGATAAGAGGCTTATATTTTTTATTTCATACTTATTGTCTGCAGTGTAGTATTTTTAAAAGACATTAAACTTTTAACTTCACATAGTAATATTATTGCTATTATTTATACGTAAAAGGGTCTAAAATATCCCTGAACTTTCGTTTTTGATATAATAATACCCTTCATCCATCTTTTGGGCCAAGAATACCCAGTCATCAACCTTTTTACTCTAAAATACCCTTATTTTTAACGTCTCCCTCTAAAAATAGAATTAATGGATTTATTTATCATGTGACGCGATTCTATTAGCTAATTTTGAATTTATTAAATTTTCAATTCAAAATCCGGATCCATCTAAGAGTCATACCCGTCCCACATAAAAATTCAATTTAACTAAGAAAATAAGCCTCAAATTTTATTTTGTTAATTGTTCTAAATCTAATTTGATCTTCAAAATGTTGGTCGTCTTCTTCATTGAACTCAGCTTCAAAATCAATTCAAGCCACCTTAATCCAGCTTCAGAGAACTCCAAAAGTGAAATACAACTTCATAATGATGCTAAGAACAATAATCTGTATCATCCACTTCAAAATAAGTAATAAATTATGGATCGAAAATTTGAAATCTCCATTAGAGGTTCATCCGAGCTTCAATGGTGTTCAACAGATTTTAAAATCAGTTTTTTTTCTTATCAATATTCAACTGATTTACAATGAGTTTTAAGTTTCAAATACAACACCAATCAAATTTAAGTTCAAAATCACACATTTACTAAAATCAGATTTATCTACTGATTGGGGGTTCAAGGATTTCGAATCTATTTAGGGTTCTGTTTAAAGTTGTAAGTTGTTGAATCTTTAAGTATAACCATCTTTGAGGTCATTTTGGTTTGACCTGATTTGATTTAGTTGTTGATTTGGTGAATAAGATGGAAGAAAAAGTTGAGGAAACCACTGAAATTTCATTTTTGTAGCGGAAGGATTTCGAATCTCAATTCAAAATTTGAGAACAGGTTACTCATTCTTAAAACCGTTTGGGAAATCATTTGTTGTACTTCAGTTTAGATTTACTTAATTTATTTAAAGAAACATTATAATCACCATTGGACGGTTTGAAAAATCTTGAAGGACACCCAAATGGGTCTGTTGTGAATACATGAGAAATGGAGCTTTAGGCGGGGCGGGTATGACTCTTAGATGGATCCGGGTTTGAGTTGAAATTTTATTTAATTAATTAAGATTATTAAAAAATTAGCTAATAGAATCGCGGCATGTAATAAATAAATTCATTAATTTTAATTTCAGAGAAAGCTGTTAAAAATAAGGGTATTTTAAAGCCAATAAATTGATGGCGGGGGCATTTTGGCCCGAAAGATGGATGGAGGTATTATTATACAAAAATGGTAATTCAGGGCCATTTTAGGCCCTTTTCCGTTATTTATATTAGTAAGAATTTAATTTAAATTAGTAAAATGTTAGCTATGTGATTGCAATACAATTAATTGGATCAATTTATATAAAATTCTATTTACCAGTGTGAAGTTGTAAGTAATTCAATTCAGAATTCTAAGATATTTCTACTATAGAAGATAATCATCTTTTATAAAGATTTTTTTCACTTTTTATATGATTTTTTTACAAACTTCAAAATTGTCTAAATGAAAATAAAATCATAAAATTCAATATCAATTAAAAAATATTGGGGGCTAAAGTAAAAACTTTACTAGTCCCCCCCCCCCCCGAACCACCCGGTGACAACATAAAACTAACTTTTAGTTTCTTGAATATAATCCTCCATTCAATACTATATTAAAAAAAAAGATGCTAAAAATCAGAGATTGCAAGGTCATCTACACGATAAATATAATAATTACGTACAAGTTACTATATATATATATATATATATATATATATATATATATAAAACCCGCAGCCGCTACTTTTTCGAGTGCGCACAGGATAAACCCCAGACTGACGCAACAAGTTACTATATATGATGCTTATAACGCCGCTGTCTTTAAAGATTATAGCCAATGAGTTCAAATATCTTGATAATTCCATTTCGTCATTTTAGATTGCCAAATATCTTATCACGTTTGCTTCGCCACTTTGAACTATCATTGAAAATACCATATGAATTATGCGAATTCTGAATCAATGTGAATTTGAAATTTTGTTATTCTCAATTCTCTATAGCCTTACAAAAACAATTCTAATAATGACAACAAACTACATTTTTGACGTGTGATTTGAAATTACAAATTGCATTATAAGAAATTGAAAATTGAAAATGCGGGACATTTTAAATTCATTGATTTGATTAAGCTAGTAATCAGAATTTGTGTTGTGATTTTGGTAAGTTGTTAAAATCAATATAGTACATTTTGCAATAAGTTAAGTAAAACTCTCTAATGAGAAAATAGTTTTCGTGTACAATACTAGTATAGTACTTGTATGTAGCCATGTTCGTTGGGCCTAGCTTACCAATAGTCGAGCTCAATTGGGCTCTTTATCTGGACACTGTTATAGGTGGCCGACTTACATAAATGTTCCTCTTTTAGGCTGTCATTTAAAGTGTATACCTATTTTAAAAAGTAGAGCAAATATTTAATCTTTAAAAAATTATCCTTCCAGATAACATTAAATTCGGATTTAATATTTAGTCATATGTTTTTCAATCTTACAAATAAAATATTAGATTATCGTCTAACATTTGAATAACTTACAAAATTTTAAACCACGGTCTAACAATTTCTCACGATTTTCAGTTTGCTCAAATGAATTTTTAGACCGTGGTCTAAAAGGTCCATAAGTTATAAGAAAATAAAGTAAAAAGAGTTTTTTACCAAACAATTATCCAAAAAGGTATAAACCGGTGAAAAATTTCTCATTATAGTTCAGTGTTACCATTCTTATTAGAAACCTATTGATTCGATTAATCCATATACGATGCAAAATGTTTTTAAACTAAAAATTGTTTTGTTTCAAGAATTCAGAACAAAAAAGTAAGTAATTTTATTTATTCCACCATATTCTTTCGGGATCATGCCCATATATAATTCTTTTCTTAAGTATAATTGCTGTAACACTCCCTAGCTACTAGTAGAATTACTTTTTATTTCTTTTTGGTTAACTAATTAATCAAGTACTGGTGTTGTAGATATTTGACAAGATTTCCTATCAAATTATTTTAGGCCTATTAAAACGGTAGGATTCCTACAAATAATTTCTTTATTCATATGTCTCGAATCCAAAATTATTGATCAAAGGCAGAGGGATCCAAATATTCTATTGCACATTTGATGGTGATTGTTTCTTAGTTTTCTTTATACTACCCATTAAAAAAATACACAATTTTCACAAAAGTGCCAAAAATATATTATTTCTGTTAAATATACACAATATACACACAATATGTGTATATTGTATATATTGCTCTCGGATTCTACCTTGCACATCCATAAAATAAATAATCCCTTGATTATTTTCATTAATTGAAAGACTATATATATAATTTACATATTTCCATAATAGGAGAATCCTATTCCTATTCTATTCCTAAAACCTTATTCTACTTGGATACTAACTACACAATTATGGTAATACACATATTATGGTAAGTGTACAATACTAATTACACCACAACATTACATAAATTAGGAGATTAAACATTACCTAAATTATATAATCTATATACGGTAACCGAGAGGGAGAATCCGAGAGCAATATACACAATATACACATAATATATTGTTTTTGAAATACACCACAATATATTGTGTGTATATTTAACAATTTCCAATATAAATCAAAATTAAAGCAATTATAGTGTTTTCTACTATCATTTTGGTTTTTGAAAACAACTATCTTTTATTTCGAATTCAGTCTGTATTTAATTATTTTCTACTACAAAGGCTTAATCGGCCCTTTTTATAAAAAAATTAATTCAGCAAAATCCAACGCTTTTATCCTAGACCTTTGAGATTAATAGGGTTCTTACGTGCATTTACCTAATTGATTTAGTAGAATTTCATTTGTCGACAAAGTCTCATATACTTGCTAGGGCTTAATTAATTAAGTGTTTAAGCGTATTCCATAAATTTGATGTTTTTACTCTAGATTTTTGATATTTTTGCCAGCGTTTATACATATATTTATTTGATCGATTAATAAAATTATAAATATCGCGAAAGTATGTGTACTTGCTAGGATTTGATTAGTCCGGTGTCTAAGCATTTATTTAAATTTAAATAATTTACTTGAGATTTTAATTTTTTTCCAGAGTTTATACGTGCATTTATTTAGTCGATTAATAAAATTACAAATGTCACCAAAATCATGTGTACTTGCTAGGGCTTGATTAGTCTGATGTTTAAGCATATTTCATAAATTTAATACATTTACTCTAAACCTTCAAGATTTTTAGAATTCATACATACACTTATCCAGGATTAATAAAATCTCAATTGTTACCAAAGTCTTACGATTGATAAAATCTCAATGGTTACCAAAGCTCTATTAGGGTTAGTCAAATTAAATGCAAGGGCAAACTTGTCACTATGTCGTTAGGAAGCACCATTACAAAGAAATATAGAGCCCTTTTTTAGTAATTTCATTAGTCTCCAAAACAAAGAAGAAAAAGGAAACATTAAGTAAATATTAGTAATAAAAATAAAATAAAATAGGACACAAACAAACAAGAGAGAGAGAGAGACAGTGATCACTGAAACCCTAAAAATTTACAGCCTTTCTCTCTCTGACCTGAGATGCTTTCTATAAACCTCGTTATTTCTTCTCTATATCACTCTCCTTGAATTATACACCTAATTATTGCTTCTTAATTTTCATTTTAGTTTAATCTCTTTGATTCTATCGATCGTTTCTATTTTTTTTTTGTTCCGTTTTGAATGGCCACGGCGCCGGATTTTTCTGCGAATAACAACTCCCAAACTTCACCGGCCGCCGGAAAAGTTGATGGTGTCTCCGCCGCCGCCGGATCTACTGTTAACAGTCAATGTCGCCGGAGTTTGCAAGCCCCATGGGCTCAAGTGGTCCGTGGCAGCGAGCCTGAAGCACCGTTAGTACCCAGTCCTCGCTCGCCGTCGTTGGCCGCCGGTGTTCCGCCGGAGAAAGTTTCTTTATCGGATGATATGAAGCCTTCGACCGGAATTTATAGTTCCGGTGGTGCTATGCCGGAGAGTTCTGATAGTAATGATGGCAATGTAGGTCGACCGAAAAAGCCTGCTTGGAATAAACCGTTAAACGGAGTCGTTGAGGCGGTTTCTGTTATGGGTGGGGCCGTTTCATGGCCTGCTTTATCTGATGCAACCCGGCCCGGCCCAAAATCATCTATTGATTCATCAAAACCAATTCCAGATGGATCCACTTCTGTTTCTCAGGTTTAACACAATAACACTATCTAATTAATTGATTTTAATACTCTTTTTTTAAAATTTGTATCTTGTTTCACATATTTTTGAGCGTTAAAATGTTACTGCTTTTGTGTTTATGTTGATATGAATGAATTAAAAGGGGTATGAATGTATGACTAATCGGTGTTTATAAATGTTTTTGTGAATACAACAACAACAAGATATCTAGTTTAACACTATCTTATGTTGATCTTAATACTCAAGTTTCAATATTTATCTTGTTTCGCATATTTTTGAGCGTTAAAATGTAACTGCATTTGTATTTATGTTGATATGAAATAATTAAATGGGTTATGAATGTATGATTAATCTGTGTTTATGTATGTTTTTTTGTGATTACAACAACATACCCAGTTTAACTCTATCTAATGTTGATCTTAATACTCAAAAGTTTCAATTTTTATCTTGTTCCTCATATTTTTGAGTTAAAATGTCACTGCATTTGTATGTATGTTGATATGAAGGAATTAAAAGTGGTATGATTGTATGATTAATTGGTTTTTATATATGTTTCTGTGAATACAACAACAACAAGATACCTAGTTTAACACTATCTAATGTTGATTTTAATAATCCAAGTTTCAATTTTTATCTTGCTTCACATATTTTTGAGCAGTTAAAATGTCACTCTATTTGTATTTATGTTGATATGAAGGAATTAAAAGGGGTATGAATGCATGATTAATCGGTGTTTATATATTTTTTTGTGAATACACCAACAACATACCCAGTTTAACACTGTCTAATGTTGATCTTAATGCTCGAAGTTTCAACTTTTATCTTGTTCCGCATATTTTTGAGCGTTCAAATGTCACTGCATTTGTATTTATGTTGATATGAAGGAATTAAAAGTGGTAGGATTGTATCATTAATCGGTGTTTATATATGTTTTTTAGAATACACCAACAACATACCCAGTTTAACTGTCTAATGTTGATCTTAATGCTCGAAGTTTCTACTTTTATCTTGTTCCACATATTTTTGAGCGTTCAAATGTCACTCTGTGTATTTATGTTGATATGAAGGAATTAAAAGGGGTATGAATGCATGATTAATCGGTGCTTACATTTGTTTTGTGAATACAACAGTAACAATATAATACCCAGTTTAATACTATCTAATGCTGATCTTAATACTCTTAAGTTTCAAATTTTATCTTGTTCCACATATTTTTGAGCATTAAAATGTCACTGTATTTGTATTTAAAAGGGGTGTGAATGTATGATTAATTGGTGTTTTTTTATATATGTTTTTGTGAATAGGGTCCAATAATATCTCAGTCACCTCAAAAACAAGCTAATGTTAATGCAAACACAAATTCAAATGCAAACCCTACTACCCCTGTTAGACAAAGACCAATGAAATACAACAAAGGTAGCAACAGCGGCGGTGCTGGTGGTGGTAGTGGTCCGGGTGGGGGATCATTTATTAGAACTCCACCTCCACCTCCACCTCCATTGCCTCCACCGTTTCCTGTATTGCACTACCCACCACCTGTTCTTGAGCCACCTGTAAGAGGTTCAAGACCTGTTGGAGGATTTCCAAATGATCATTCTCCCCATAGAAATCATCATGGAAGGAAGGGTAACTTTGGGGGCCGACCCCGTGGAGATGGATCTTATCATAACAATCATGGTGGGGGCAGGCGTGATCAAGATCGGAGAGAAGTTCATATGGCTCCTCCTCAGTTTGCTCCTCCTCCGTACATGCGGCCCGCACCCCATGGTGCTGGCCCATTTCTTCCACCCCCTATGAGACCCTTTGTTGCTCCGATGGGATATGGTAAGTCCGCTGCTCCATTCTTTAATAATCGATTATGCTGTTGGTTCCTTTCAGATATGCCTCATTTCTTTCTTTTTTTGATTTTTCAGATATGGCTCCATTTTTTTATGTTCCACCATTGAGTCCAGAGCCCTATAGCGGTGTGCCAATCATCAACCAAGCTCCACAACTACCCCCACATTTACCTTTAGTGGATCCTAATTTGCCTCTCTCCTTGGTTAATCAGATAGAATATTACTTCAGGTAATTTTCAAAGCTAAAGAATCTGATTCTTTTCTTTTCTTTTCCCTTCCTTGGGGTTTTCCCTTTCAAATAATTTTTTTTCTCTCTTTTGTGACAATTTTCTGACAAAGTTCCTTTTTTGAGGTTGCAGTGATGCTAATCTTGTCAAAGATGACTTCTTGAGGCTAAAAATGGATGAGGAAGGCTGGGTTCCTATTAAATTGATTGCTAACTTTCCTCGAGTAAGTGATTTTTTTCTTTATTACATATTGGTTGATCGCGGAATCTCTCTGTAATAATGCGACATTGTCATTTTCTCTCCTATGTTGATAAGCTTAGGGACCATGCATGTCTTGTTTTTCAAGTTATTGGCACACATTTCATTTGCTTAAAGACGTGATTGTCCTCCTTGTATTCTCTTTGATATTCAGCTCAACTTGCTTAGCTAAAATCATTGAATTTCAGCAAAAAGACGGTCACAAGTTCCAGAATTCATATGCCGAGATCATTTGAGCTTGTGAATTACATATAGTAATTGTCAGGTGCTTGGAGATAAAGCATATGAAGCTAGATCATGACAAACAAAATGCTCAATTTGAAATTGAGTCTCTTTGAATGATTCAGAAACTAGCTTATGCAATAACTGTTCAACTTATCTAGAATGGAAATACCAAATCTATACCAAAAAATAAATTCAGATTAGAAGTGCTTTATCAGGTTTACTTTGGTTTCACAACAGTTACCTCTCCAAATTTGGATTTTTCAGATCTCTCCTTCTAGCTTTATCTCTTTTATATTAGAGCTGACTCAATCTTTCCTTTGTAATTTTTGTATCTGTTAAATGTCACCATTTATGAGATGTACTTCATTAAACAAACTGAAAATACTAGACACATAATTTCTCTAACCCTTTTTTTACAACTTATAGTTCCTCTGATTGGTGAGTGAATACACAAGTTTCTTTCTCCACTAAAGGAAGTGATATCTCCCCAAAGCATCTATGCCAGTCTCGCATTTGGTTTTCTACGTATACTTTAGTTGTAGCTTCTGGGGGTTGTTAAATGTAAGGAAAAAACATAAAGAACACAGACCACATGTAGAAAGAATTTTGGTTAAACTGTAATATCCTGCCGTGTTTCATTGTTTCATGTTTGTTTACTTTTGATGTTTATCAGCATAGTTTCTGTTTGCTGATGGATGTTATTGCAGTTGACAGAAATAACCTTCGTCAAAGCGAAAATCTGGAGATCAGGGTTCCATTCTGGGTTTCTTGTTTATCCTATTTTATTCGTTCCTGCCCTCACAGGAACTCAAGGATAAAAAAGTGGAATTTGTTTCCTCTTCCATTTTTATTCAATTAAAAATCTGTCTACAAATTTTTATAGTTGGCCGCTTTTCTATGAATTCTAAAAATTTCATTAAGACCCTAGCATTTCATTGTTCTTCTAGGAATTCTGCAAGATATACCCAAAAAAACCGTTCTAACCATCAGTACCCAAAAATCTATACTCAGGGATTTTTGAAAAACAATAGAATGTAATATATGGGATATAAACCTGTGATCTAAATCATTTTTTTTGACACTTCACTAGACTTTTTCTTATAGAAAGGATATCCAACAACTTATATAAAATAAAAAAACCTTGTTCGTACCCTATTTGGGCAGTATAATTTTTTGATAAAGGGGAATCAATTTCCATCAACTTAGCTCTGCCACTGCAAAATATGCCCGTGTAATGTCTATTGTGTGTTCTTGATGTGCTTTTACAATGTAGTAGTACATTTTTGCGTTGGAATTAGGTTTTCCTGATGATGGGTATAATTATTTAGAACATTTAAGGGAGATTAAAAATACTGGTGGTGGATCTGCTTATTATGAGAATCCTAAAGCTAAGCTTAATGAGCTTCCTCATGATGTTAAGGTTCGTTTAATTCTACGAATTAATGTTCAGTTGAACTATGTTTAACACTTGCTTGGGAGTCAATATTTGGGTTATAGTTTTTGTTGTTAAAGCTTTGCTTTTATGTTTTCTGCCTAAAAATGTTAGCTTTGGTCGAATTAGTATTTCTATAATACATGATTATATCGAATTAGTATTTCTATATTACATGATTATATCGAATTAGTATTTCTATATTACATGATTATATCGAATTAGTATTTCTATATTACATGATTATATCGAATTAGTATTTCTATATTACATGATTATATCGAATTAGTATTGTTTGTATTATAGACGAGTTTAAATAGAGTAACATGACTAATATAGTCGGGGCCAACTTGTTTGAGACTTGAGTCATAGTAGTTATAGATGCAATAAGTTATACTTTTTCTGCCTGAAAATGTTGGCTTTGTTCGAATTAGGACATTTTTAATTTCTATATTAAAAAATATATGAACTAGACTTTAATTTGCTACAAAATGAAAAATCTTGTTATGTCAAGTAATTCTTCAAAAGTGCTCATATAAAATATAACTAAAGCTTCTAAGTCTCATGTGATATGTATTCTCAAATAAATCAGGTAAAAGGCCACCTCTTAATCTTAACCCCCCCCCCCCCCCAAATAAATAATAACGGAAGATATTGTAATATTCCAAACAGTGTCAATACCGGAATAGAGCAATGTAGATGATGATTTTTTTGCACATAGTTCCTATATGCAAGACAATTACATGATTATATCGAATTAGTATTCTTTGTATTATTGTCGTATTTTGCTTGGGCTTGTGCTTTGTCTTGAGCCGAGGGTCTCTCGAAAACAGCCGCTCTACCTACCAAGGTAGAGGTAAGGTCTGCGTATACTCTACCCTCCCAGACCCCACGTTGTGGGATTTCACTGGGTATGTTGTTGTTGTTGTATTTGCCCATAGAGGGATCAAGGTTTTGCTTGTGGTCTGTTTTTGCAGGTTAAGAATTTGACAGAGAAGGTCCAGTCTAATAATATCCAGTTTATTTCGTATTGTTTGAGGGCTTCAACGTTTGTAGAAGTACAGGTACTATATCAGTTAAAACATCTCTTGCCTTGATATATTATATTCTAATGCTTTTAAGTCAGTTTGAAAAAATGCAGTTTGATAATATTAGATAGCACTGCCTCTGTGTTTTGAACTTGATGTATCATTAGTAGAGAAATTTTATCTTATACAGCACAGTCTCTCTGTATATTCTGATCTTCCACTGTTAGATCCCATGATATAAGTACATTAAGGTTGCTGAAGTTGTAATTGGTTATTGAACTGCTTGTGTGAGTTCAAGGACCATTGTCATATTACTTATCGGTTGACAAGTTTTTAGTAATTAGTCAGATAGAATCAGATATTTTCTTCATCTTTTCGAAGCTTTTCTCATAAACTGAGAGAATCATATATGGCATCTCACATAGTTATAGGGTAAGACAAGAGAGACTCGAGGAGCCTAAATTCCGTTGCCTCCAATATAACCGTGTTTGTTTTGGGTTGTTGTCTTGTGTAAGGGTGCTGCAGTTCGTACCACATAAACTAACTACTCCATCTGTCCCAATTTATAGAACGACACCTTTCTATATTTAGTAACAATTTAATTTTAAAATACCTAGTTTACCCTTATAGAGATGATTCACAGCCACACAATATCTATGCCTGATTTTAGACCACAAGTTTAAAAAATCAAACACCTCCACATAAATTGAGATGCAGGAAATACTAAATTTTCATTGATTTTTGGTTCTGCACCAATTGTTCCACTCCTGCTGCATAGTGTTCTAGCATGTTACTCAAAGTAATCTTGATAGTGGTGTTTTTTTTCCAGGATGTGAAGGTAAGGAGACGGGATGGTTGGAAGAAATGGTTGCATACTTCTGGCCAGCTTGCAGCTGATTCAGGTTCGTCCACACCTGTTGCATCGACCGATGGTGGTCTAACAGCTTCGTTGCAGAATATCTCTTTGAACGAATCAACTACAAATACTAGTAGTGCTACAGAAGTGACCGATGCTCAACTGGAGGTAGCTGCTGGTGGCTTATCAGACGAATTGACTAATCAATCAAAGCCGGCTCAAGAAGGCAGCGCTGAAGAAATCTCTACCAACCACACATGATAAAATGCTGTCGATTTTGTGTAGTCTTGCATACTGATTCGATTAAGAAAGGTGTATTTGGAAGGTTATACATACATCATTGCTGCCCTTGGTGGAGGCCATATTTTTGCAGTTTTTGAGGTGAGTGGAAGAGTTAAACTAATGTGTAAGTTATCTGGTATAGAGAGCGGAATGATAGCGGAGATTGAAAGGATATACAGTTGATAGAGGCTTGAAACTTTTTGAGTCGTTTGGCTCTTATACTTGCATCGCGTATGTAGGCTGGTATTCCATTGTGATTCAATGGAGTGAATTTGGATTTTGAGCCTAAGGACAGCTTTTTTTGGGTTGAAACTTACCTCCATTTCAGAGGAAAGATTCTGAAAATGTAGAAAGTTTAGTGCTTGGCTGGTAACCAGAGTGATTGAGCTCTGCTGATTTTGTTATACTTATCTAGGCATATTGATCGTTTTAAATTATTTTGTTACTTTCTATTGTCTTTTCATTTGTTTCTTTTTGCATCTCATAATAGTTATTTTTGTAGAGATTTCTTCTCTAGCTCTTTCGATACATGGTAGAGCATATTATGGTACATGATGAGTTATTGCCTACACCAAGAAGGCCTCAAGACTTATAGAACAAATATTCCAACTTGGCGTTTACACTAAATCATATATGTGAAGACATGTGTCATGTATTTATTGGGCCGGGTTAAGCATCTGCAAGTTACTTTTTGGTAGTCAACTTTTATAATAAGAATAAAGGCTCTTGCTTTAGGAACAGGAGGTTGTGTTGATAATGAGTTGGAGAAATAATGATAACTTTTTGAAGATCCACTGGAATTGTGGACCAGTTTTTGCTCTAGGAATATCATCCAATAAGTTCACAAGCATCTCTGGACCTTTAGAAAAATTTAATTATTTGTTAAAAAGTTGCTGATGATAATATACAACTACTTTTAATACTAGCAGTATCTTTTTCATTATTTGCAGAATACTAGTTACATATTATGCCAGTAATAGTACATAATATTTATACCAATAAGAGAAGCCTAATGAATATCCATCTGTTAGAAAACCAATACTTACTCTCATGAGCCTTCATGGACTGTGTCTAAATTAAAATTTTTAAGCTACGGTATATAAAGGTTTAATTTTTTTTATAACAATTATATTCTCATTAATAATTCTTGAACGTCCTTTTCCAGGAGTCAAATTATAACATGTTATCATGTAACAAGTCTAGCGGTGTAGAGTGACATCAAATAATAAGCACATATGAGTTGTGTTAAGTTATGGTTATCAAAACTCATGTAGTTTCATCACAAGGAAGAAAAAAGAAGAGCGCTTTTATTCTTATTTCTTTTTGTTTCTCTGGAATGAATTATTTTAATCAGATATAGAGGCTCATCAATACACTTCACTGATCCGAACAGCCAATTGTCCAAAATCTGTTACTGATTTTAGTTTGAAGTTGAGTTAATCTCATTGTTCATTTCTTTACACAATCCATGAATAGTAATTAAGTTTATGGCCTCACTAAAGTACAAATAACAATAACTTTCTCAGTGAAATTTTACAAGTGGGATCTGGAAATATGAGATTATACTGGGTATATTGTTGTTGGATATGAAAATGGTGGTGTGTACGCAGCTTTACTCCTACCTTGTGAAGGTAGAAAAGTTATTTCCGATAGACCCTCGGCTCAAGTAAAGCATATAAAAGATCACGTATGTAAAGCAAATACTGTAGTGAAGAAGAGAATAGTAGCAACACCAAATAATACGATAACTACAACAAAGGAAACAACATGTAATACTAAAAGAGAAGAATAATATAAATAAGAGAGTAATAATAAAAATACAGATAAGAGATCTAGATAACACTCGACTACCTACTAACTTTCTACCATAATCCTCGATCTTCATAACTTCCTATTCAGGGTCGTGTCCTCTATAAGCTGTAAGTGTGACATCTCCTGTCTAATCACCTTTCGCAATACTTCTTCGGTCTACCTCTACCTCTCCTCGTACCCACCCTAAATCTCAAAAAATGAATATGGAACATTTAACAATTACCAACTCAAATAGGGAAGTACATAAATTTGGACAAATGTCAAATAACATCCTAAGTTCATGTTCATCACTAATAGATTTAAAACTTTAACTTTAGACCTACAAATAACGATGATTCAAGAGTCCATTTTTTTATTTTAGTCAACAATTTGTCTATTAGATGATAACATGAGGTAGACGTCAACAACAATCCGTTATCGTCCAGCGGTTAGGATATCTGGCTTTCACCCAGGAGACCCGGGTTCGATTCCCGGTAACGGAACACTTTTTTTTCCGGAATCGATTTTTATGTTACATTTTAACTCTCTATAAAGATTTTTTTACCTATAACAATAATAACTATCTTTATAACAATACACGCTTTGTAAAATTTTGTCTCTATAACAACTATCTTATTTTTTGATAATATAGTAATTAACCATTTTAATAAAAACAGAATCTCTAAGATTATCAATAATAGGTCTAGAGATTTTGATCAAATATTTTGATACTACACTATTTATGACAAAGAATATTACTTCCATTATTGAAAAGTTTTCCTTCTTTATACAAAATGCAAATAAGCTTAGAATTTGACATTAAAAACTAAAAAAATAGATTTTTTGCATTCTTTTTGTCTATAACAACTAAATATTATTTAAATATCAAATGTTGTTATAGACGTATAGCAGCCAAAAAATCTAGAAACTAATGATGCTATTATAGAAAAGTTTAACTGTATTAGTTTCTTGTTCCTACAGGATTAATGAGTAATAGCCCAGAAAAAGCCTCGAATCTATAGCAAGAGCAATTGGCGGGGTTATCATCTTATGTGTAATGTCAGTGTCAAAAATCAAGGACTAAAGAGTTTCTCTAGGATACTACTTTAGGTTATAATCATGCTGGAAAATGATCATTAGGGTTCAACGTTAAAGAATCTGTTGTCTCGCAATAATCACTTGCAGTCAGAAAATATAGACTAAACTTGTACTGTTCAAACTATATTGTAACTCAACAAAAAAGCCATGAGATGCTGTCCAATTAAAGTTTGCTCCTGAAATGCAACATTTTGAATTTGTTTTAGTAGTTTTTTCTTCTTGTTTCTTTTGGTCAATTGATCACCTTGTGAATTATTAAAGCAGACAGGATACTTTCAAGACGATCATAGATGGGTCACAAGAATGGAACACGTGCTTTATATGAGTTTAAGTTATATACATTATCGGTCTATCTTTTCTTTTTATTTTATTTTATTAATATTATCAAGTCACTTAACTTTAGAATGTGAAATTTGAAATAAGATAGGTTACATGCTATACCAGGTAATTAGCCGAGCTGTCTTAATAAGAGATGTGATTGTACGTGTTTATAGATTGAACAAGATTCAAGCGGAGAAAATGGTAGAATTTGTCAGTGGTATGAAAAGAATACAACAAAAAGAAAAAAAAAAGAATAATTGGAATCCATAGTTGTGTTCTCGATCCAAAGATTCTTTCTTGATCTAGCTATAAGGATGAGACAATATGTGTAATATAATGGTGTAAAAATTCCTTATACGTAAAAAAGGCAGCCTGATGCATAATGCATCCCACATTAGCCGTGCTCGGGAAATGACCATACCTCAAGCGGTGTGATATAGAAAGCCTAATCTAACGCAAACATTAGTAATTAATTTTGTGACTTGAATTCGTGACTTATACCTAGAGAACTTTAAACTCGTCTCAAATTCTTTTGTTTGACATGCTTTTTCTTTTTTATCACTAGTTTGAATGTACTTGTCTTTAAAAAGTGTCCCCCTTTCTCACCTATTAAATGTGCTCTTTGTTTGTTTGGGTGGTTGCCTAAACTTTTGGGATGTCAAAGACTTGTGTTCATGCATCTGTTCATATTTCCCCCAACAAATATGATTGAAATGGTATTATTGCGTGCACTACTTTAGAACATGTTTTTCAAGACGTTACAACACTAGTTATATTGAACCACATTAATACTGTATTGGGTAAAAACATAATAGTTGATTACTAACGGCTTAAAGTGAGTGTCGCCTTGAAACTATAATGATTCACATGGAGCACTCAATTTTATTATTGACCCACCAAACTGAAGGAAGCAAAATTATTTCTTGTGCTTTCTAAACAATTTTTAAGTTTCTCCTTTTCTTTTTTCATTTATTTGTTCCTACTAATAATTTCATGTTCATGTTAAAAGGCACTCGTCACTTATTAATTGTCCTTTGGGATAAATATAGCTAATTTTGATCCATATGATCCTGCTAATAATCACATATGTATATCTAAAAGCAATACCATAAACACCTTTTTTCTTCTAATAATGATAGTTTTAGGGCTAGTTTGGCTGCATCTCCACTATATTTCATTGGGTATGTGTTATCTTTCATCATCATAGGAATCAGATAAAAGATAACACCCTTGAATGACAAACAGCTTTTGCTTTAACTACCTCTCAATATGGACTTAGCTCGGATATATAAATCCCCGGCATTCATTCCTCTCTATACGAGCCTATACAAGTAAGAAGCGCCGGAGCTAGCATGGAAAAATACGAATCAGCGGAACTCAATAACTTTATTATAAGTCCTATATATTTATTAAGAAATTCACTGACATCTCTTACTGAGAACTTATAAAAAAAGAAACAAAAATAATTTTAAAAACACTTAAACTTTCCAATCTAAAAGGCACGTAGGTAGTTGTGTTATTCTAATTGCTTATACTTCTTTACATAGAGATTGATTTTGCACTTACACTCGTGAATATATACTGTACCCTTTGTGACTTCAACTTAATAAAGACTATCATTAATATTGATACACTTGTCCAGTTACCAGTCGCCACGACGAAGAGCGCCACCGCCAACCACCACCACCACTATCACTCCACTGTCATAGTGGCGTGTTTGGATAAGCATTAAAACGCACTATAGTTGGTTATAATATATAGCCCGTGGCAGCTGATTGACGGGCGCTCGTTCAGTGCGTGCACACGCATGAATGCACCAAACAAATGATTTTACAAATACAATTCATCATTTTCTACCTATTGCTAGACAAGACAGTACCAAACTTCATTCCCCTGATTAGCATGTGTATATATAATAGGCTTCTGTGATCAATCTTTAACTTAAAAGGAGTTCATTTGTTAAAGATTTGGCAACAAAATGAAAGACATTGCTCTTTTTTTGTGCTTCTATTTGTTTCTTGTTTCATTTCTTAGAGAATCTAATGCAGTTTCTCAAGAAAAAAACAATGGTGTATATATTGTTTACATGGGTGCTGCGGATGCATCAAAAGATGGCACTAAAAATCATCAAGCAGAGCTTATGAGCTTCTTGATCAAAAGGTTAGTTTAAAACTCCTTCTGTTCCATTTTATACGACACTGTTTTCTTTTTGTTTTGTTCTAAAAAGAATGACGTGTTTCTATATTTTGGAATCTTTAACTTTAAACATTTTATTTTATTCTTATGATATATTTTTACCGGTATAAAAATGTCATACACATTTAAGAGGCATGTAGAGAGAGTCTTTCTTTGTTGGTCAAACTACATGTCCAATCAAACATCGGCATAGGAACAAGGCCGAAGCTAGGAGGGCGCAAGGGTTCATCCGAATCTCCTTGGTTGGAAAATTACATTGTATATATAATATTAAATTTCAAGGACGTGGGCATTTGATTTTAACCATAGAGAGGGAATCCCAGTAAAAAAAAAGGTGAAATAAACTCAATTGAAATAATTCAAAAATAAAAAAAATATTACTATTAAATTTCGAATGGCAATTCTAGTGAATAATTCTATATATTAGATGTTGAATCCCTTAGCTTCTTCACGTGTTTGCATCTTTATTTTTAAGTTACGTTAGTGAAAATCCTGGCTCCCCAATGAGAGAAGGAGTATTACACACTGAATCTGTAGTCAGGTTATATTGAACATAATTGGTGGCAACATGACTGATGGAATTTTCATTTTAGTTCATATTCAAGAATGAGCTAACATTTTATCTCTTAATTTATGTTAGGAAAAAAGATGCAGTTGTACACAGCTACAACAATGGTTTCACAGGATTCGCAGCGCGTTTATCAGAAGCTGAGGCAAAATCCATTGCTCAAAGACCTGGAGTTATCTCTGTATTCCCTGATCCAATATTGCAACTCCATACAACGCGTTCGTGGGATTTTTTGCAATATCAAACTGATGTTGAAATCAGGTCTGGTCCAATATCTGGTTCTGATTACTCATCTCCGAAAGGAACTGATACCATAATAGGAATCTTGGACACAGGTAGGTTATTTTTACAATTTCCAAGGACATAATAAAACTTTAGTGTAAGCAAGTTGCATATTCTGTTTTTTGTATGATAAAATTTAATCTCCGCAATCCTTTAGGAATATGGCCTGAATCAGAGAGTTTTAGTGACAATGAAATGAGTGAAGTTCCATCAAGGTGGAAAGGAACTTGCATGGAAAGTCAAGATTTCAGCTCTTCCAAATGCAACAAGTAACTTTCTAGCTCCTCCTATTTCCTGTGTTAATTTCACTTATGATCACACCTATTTTTCGCCACTTCATAATAACTGAACCTTACATGGTATAACAATAAAGTCACTAAACTATTTTCAATCACGTTAAAGTATCTGAACTTTGCCCACTAAAACTGTAATATCATTAAACTTTACACACTATATGGTGGCTTTACCATAATAGTGAGTAACGTTTAGTGACCGTACGTCAAAATTAACCTCCTATTTATCGTTTTGACAAGAAACTCATAGCGTTTGTTCTTTTTTGTGATCACTTTAATTTTCTCTTAGGAAGCTAGTTGGTGCAAGGTTTTATGACGGCTCTGATGACAACGGTCCAAAACCTTCTGGTTCAGTTAGGGACCAGAATGGACATGGAACTCATGTTGCATCTACAGCAGCTGGGAACCCGGTTAAAGGAGCATCTTATTACGGCCTGGCCTCGGGGACCGCAAAGGGTGGGTCCCCGGGTTCAAGAATAGCCATGTATCGTGTTTGCACAAGTGATGGATGTCGTGGATCAGCTATCATGAAGGCATTTGATGATGCAATTGCAGACGGGGTTGATGTTTTATCGCTGTCACTTGGTTCATCGTCTGGACTTGAACCCGAGTTTTCAAGCGATCCTATAGCTATTGGAGCATTCCATGCTGTTGAAAAGGGAATTCTTGTTGTCTGTTCTGCTGGAAATGATGGCCCTGACGCGAGAAGTGTTGTCAACGTCGCTCCTTGGATTCTCACTGTTGCAGCTACTACACTTGACCGTGACTTCGAGACAGATATTGTCTTAGGTGGGAACAAGTTGATTAAGGTAAGCTACAATTTTTCTGAGCTAGAGCAATATTGTGTTTTGTATTTGCATGTTTTAAGCCAGAGCAAACGTACAACTATGTGTTTCTGTAAGGTAATATTTCACAATTATTACCAAAAAAATAAATAAATGTAAGAGTATCTATTAAGACACTTTGTATCGTTGTTTGAGTTTCAGGGTGGAGGCATAAGTTTTGGGAATTTGACAAAGTCTCCAGTATACCCGTTGATTAGTGGTGATTTAGCCAAATCCGGAGATAATGGTGTTTCTGAGAAAAATGCAAGGTAATTTCAAGAACAGAGAATATTAGTTTAGGTCACAACATTTGATGTATACTCAAAGAAATAAATTATACACTCAGATCTTTCTATAATAACATTTCACTGTAATAGCCAGGTTTTCTTTGAAACCAATTTTTCATGTAATATTATATTGTGTCTTCTATAACACCATTTCGCTATAATAACAAAAAATTATCCTGATAAAGACGGCGTTATAGAGAGGTTTTACTGTAGTACATACCAGTAACTAACCAAATTATTTCAGGAGTTGTAATCCGGATTCATTGGATGAAAAAAAAGTTAAGGGGAAAATTGTTCTTTGTGATAATCGTGACGGAGAATATCCAGCTAGTATGAAGCTATCAGAAGTGAGGAGCAAAGGTGGTATTGGATTTATACTAGTAGATGATAATGCAAGAACTGTGGCACCTAAATTCAAATCCTTTCCAGCAGCTGTAGTAACTGAAAAGGATAGCAATGAGATCCTCTCTTACATCAACTCAACAAAGTAATCACTTTTAAGTTTCCAATAGTTGGCCATTCTGAATTTCATTTATGGCAAACTGATCATTTTCTGTTTACAATATTCTTCAAAATTTGTGAAGGAATCCAGTTGCATCAGTTCTGCCAACTGTATCCATAACTAAGTATAAACCAGCTCCTGTTGTGGCTTATTTCTCATCAAGGGGCCCTTCATACAACACTCCTAATCTCCTCAAAGTAAATACTAGTACTTTGTTCTTCTTTGGTTATGGTCTAAGCAGCAAAACAGATTAAAAAACAGGCTGAAATGTATTTTGATTTTGTCCTGCAGCCAGATATTACAGCACCAGGTGTTGCAATTCTCGCGGCTTGGCCTGGAAATGACACAAAAGAGGCTGTCGTCGGCCAGGAACCACCGCTTTTCAACATAATCTCAGGGACTTCTATGTCCTGTCCTCATGTTTCTGGTATTGCTGCGTTTGTCAAGGCACAAAATCCTTCTTGGAGTCCTTCAACAATCAAATCAGCTATTATGACCACAGGTAAGAAATCTAACCGACTACAGATTTTTTTTTGAGTCCTCATGTCAATGCTGTGAAAACAGCCTCGTGTCGAAATGCAAGGTAAAACTATGAGAAATAGACCTAATGTGGTGTGGCCTTTCCGGGGCCTCACACATAGCGGGAGGTCCGTGCCGTTGAAGTGTGTGACCATCTTTTCTAAAAGAATAAGTTGTTAGAAAGAACACACTTTTATTTGTTTTATTATATACTCAACGCGTCCCCTCACGTGCGGGCCTGCTTCATTTTTCATGAGCCAATCATGTGAAATTCTTTTTGATAATGAGCGACGGAGAGATTCAATCTCAGGACCTCTGCTTCCTCTGGTACCGTGTCGAAGTGTGTGACAATCTCATCTAAAAGTTTAAACTGTTAGAAAGAGCATACTTTTATTTACTTATTTATATTCTCAACAGGTGCACCAGACTTCCGTTTATACTGACTCATGTCAATCTTTGTTTCTACAGCTATACAGACTAACAATTTGAAGGCTCCAATCACAACAAATTCGGGATCTGCTGCAACACCATACGACATTGGATCCGGAGAAGCAAGCCCTTCATCGGCACTTAATCCAGGATTGGTCTACGAGACTACCGCTGCAGACTACTTGCAGTTCCTATGCTCAATTGGATATGACAAATCAAAGATAAAACTCATCTCAAATACAGTTCCTAACGATTTTTCATGTCCAACAAACTCAAGTTCTGAATCAGTGTCACAAATGAATTACCCCTCCATAGGTGTTTCAAATATCAAAGAAAATGAAACCAAGAAGGTAACCAGAACTTTAACTAATGTCGCGGAAGAAGAAGCAACATACACTGCAAGTATAAAGGCACCGGCTGGTCTGGAAGTCCAAGTGATTCCGAATAAATTGGTATTTACAAGTAATAGCAAGAAGTTAAGCTATGAAGTGTCTTTCAAAGTTTCATCTAAACCCAAGGAAGACTTGTTTGGATCAATCACATGGACAAACAGTAAATACAACGTTCAAAGTCCATACGTTGTAACCACTGACTTATAAGGTGTCTGATAACATTCACAGACCTGCAGTTATCGCCGATCAAAGTAGTCTGGCAAGTTTGTATGTACTATATAAGTCCATTTGAGAAAAAATAGTATATAAATGACAAATCATAAGTCTGTATGCTTTTTCTGTAAGATGAAAACTATCCCAAAAAAGTATATCAGAAGAAGCTATTTACATGTTGGACAAGAATTTGATGAACTAAAAGTCTGTATGCTTTTTCTGTAGGATGAAAGCTATCCCAAAATACATAATCATTGTCATTAGAACATGTAAATTTGCATACCTCTGCAACTTCTGTTTTTCCGGTCCCACAACATCCCTTATCTACAATCTTGAATCCTGCAGAGTCATATAAAAAGACAAGAAATGGAAATCTGGTACCTTATTTTTGAGGGTCGTCGATGACATCAAGTAGAAGATTGTATATATCTACATACACCAATCTTGAATCAGGAAATTTGTTTCCTAGAGAGCTTAAGTCGGTTGCCAGCTTGCTGTTGAACAATTGTGCTGCTTAGTTCAAATAATTAACACATTCTCTTTGTTCTCCTCCTTTTAATGTTCTTTGTGATGGCAAACATCCGATTGGTGGTATGCTTAAAACACCAATCCGGCGTGCTCCTAGCCGATATAAATCCTTCAGAAATATGAACAAGATGATATTTAGTCTTGTCTATTTCCATAAATTCAGATTGAGTAGAAATGCTATATTACCTGTAAAAAACTAGATGCATAATTGAGCAAAAAATCGGCGTATGATGAAACATCATAGTATGATTTTCGAAGAGGGGTACTGAAATACGTGTTGGTAATGTCATTGCTTCCTGTGACCAATATGAAAAAGCTATTAGCCAAGATTTCATTCTTCCTATCCTTTCCTACTATCTCTTTAAGCTTTACTATGTACTCTTTGAACATTTCCAACTGACAGGACAATGCTATAACATTCTGCATTTACATATAAAGATTTCTCAGGAATACAATAAAAATATATTTGGTAAAGACTAAAAACACATAAAACGAATAAAGGAAAGAAATATACCGAGATTTCAGATGTTAGAGGATCATATCCTGCGCCACCTGAAGCAAAATTAACTCCTGTGATGAGGTCTTTTTCTTGTAAATTTGGATCTAGATATGCTGGGAAAAGCTCTTTTATTCCCAATTCTTCCACTGAAATAAAGATAAAGATTACGGACTATTCTGTAATGAATTGTAGATAAGAAAATTACATTATGATTATACAGAGTCATCCTCTATAGCAACATTTCACTATAACGATCAAGTTTTATTTGGAACAAATTTTCATGTTATGTTATATTATATGTTCTTATAATAGCATTTTGCGAAGGAGAGTCTTGGAGTAACTGGTAAAGTTGCTGCCATGTGAGTATGTGACCAGGATGTCATGAGTTCAAGCCGTGTAAATATCCTCTTGCAGAAATGTAAAGTAAGGCTGCGTACAATAGACCCTTGTGGTTCGGCTCTTCCCCAGACCCGACGCATAGCTTTTGAGCTGAAGTTATCGACTACTGCCAAACCCATAACTAACCCTGTAAATTCACTCCTACCAACAAGTTATACCATTAAGGATAAAATGGTGATGTTAAAATTAAGTAGTTCAATTCACAACTGATCATATTGATTAATTTCCAAAACGAGTCAACCAAAAATGGATTTTTAATTCGGAAAACTAATCAGTATAAAGCATCACCATTTTTCTTTTCCCACATAACATATATGTTCAAACTGATTTCTTAATTAGCATTATTAGGTTCACTATATATGGTATACAATAGAGAGGGATATTAAACACGACACTAACCTCTTGGACGTTGTTGAAAGAAGTGGAGAGGATGCCATAATGAGAAAATATTTTGCAGCAAAACTCGATTTAATTAGTAGGAAAAATTTATCGAAGATCCTCTCTCTCTCTCTCTCTCTCTCTCTCTCTCTCTCTCTCTCTATATATATATATATATATATATATATATATATATATATATATATATATATATTAAGCAAGCAAATAGCAGCCCGGTGCACTAAGCTCCCGCTATGCGCGAGATCCGAAAAAGGGCCGGACTACAAGAATTTGTTGTACGAAGCATTACCTTACATTTTGGGCAAAAAAATTATTGATTTATGGGAGGCTCAATACCTAACATGTAGGGTTTTTTGGACACCGATTAATAATCGTATATATTTATAACGACATTGTTTATTCGAATATTTTTTACTCTTACAGTCAAATATTATTACGGAAGACATATAACGTAACATAACATAACATACAAAATTGATTACTTGATTATTATTATAATAAAATATTGTTATAAATATTAGTTGTTGCAGAAAAGTTTGACTATATTGTTTTCTAATCATATGATATATCAAAATTATTAGTATTACTAATTCAAGTTTAGTCACGCAGGACTAATTTAGTTTAAAATTTCTTCTTATCAAGTTTTTTTTATTGCCATTTGCCAGAGCTCGAAACCGACATTTTTGTATAACAAAGAGTTATGGTCTATTGATTTTAGATATCTCGTTAGCTTTACAGAACCACAATCGCCAAATAAGTTGGCATGAGATTAGTGATTAATTGCCTGATTAGACAAATTAAAGTCTTTACGTGATTGTTCTTTTGTTCATATTTTGGCAGCTTTATACCTAATTGAATTGATGGATAACCAATTATATATACGATCAGACAAATGATATATACTGAGATCATTTAGACATACTGTGTTATATACTAATTACACATTTATTTTTAACTAAAAGAAGACGATAATTACAACCTTTAATAATCCAACGTTTATTAATTGCATAAGACATTCATCTTGAACTTGATAATTCATGTTTACAATAATTTATTTTTTGAAAATCTGATCAAGGAGAATCCTGTAACCTTTCTCTGTAAGATGATAACCGTCCCAAAATAAATATTTTGTGTCATTTTCACATGTTCCACTGATGTTGCATAGTGAGAACTCGTTATTGCCTAGGCAGCAGCCACTCTTTGCTTCTTCAAAACCTAAAATCAACCAATAAAAACTAAATTCATAAGATGAAATTAAAACAAGGAAATCAAAAAAGAAGTTCAAGCAGATTTAACTGATATACACAGCCAAGTTGAAGAATTCTTAGACTATCAATATATTTTAATTTGTTATAGCAAATAATAATATTTTATTTCTCAGATTATTAGTTCCATTTTTATAGACAGTTACATCGGGTAGCAAAATTAACCCATAAAAAACATAATCCACACAACTTACTCAAGTTTGGGAGGATTATTAACATGTCAATCTATTAACTCAGTCATTTTGACCCGTTCAATTCAACTTATCTACAGATTTAATTGATTTGAGCTAAATATGTAACCTCGTCAAAATATTTTTAAAATAAAATTTTCTTATTTGATATGTTAAATATAGTCATAGTAACAAAATATAACTTCTATTAATTTTGTATGATAATAAAATAAATTATAAGAAAACAAATAAATAAACTCAATTTAGAAGATTTGGGATGTTTAATCATATTGACCAATCCAAATTCGGCTCAAACCCGCCCATTTGACATCATTGAAAGCTATAAGTAACGTAATTAATAGTGTAAGAACAATTATATTGTCAACGCATAGAAATTAAACTCATAAAAATATGAATTTAGAGAAAATTCTTGTTTAATGTTACCATATTTGTCGTGATTGACAATGAGATCAAGTAGAGGATCATAGATATTGATGTAAACAAGCTCTGATTCAGGCAAATTTTCGGATAATGAATCCATTTTAGCTGCCAATTTGGTATTTGTCATTAGCGCAGCTTGATTGTATTCGTCCACACAAACTCTAGGTGGACCTCCACTTCGCATTCTCTGTGATGGCAAACACCCTATTGGTGGAATCCCAAATACCCAAATTCTTCTTGCTCCCATATTGTACAAATCCTTAAAGGGAAAAGAAATCTTGAATCAGAATATAATATACTAAACATCAATTTCTAATTAATGGTACAAATCAACGAATTTCCAACGGACGTTCGCGTTAGAACATGGTCGCAAATATGAAACATTTTACTAAACGCCCATCAAAAACGTTTTCAGCAAGTCAATTTTCAGTGAATTTTATTGGAAATTCACGTTTTTTAATTGTGATGCCTGAATGATTCCTTCTCATAATGAAAATATACATTTAACAACCTGATCTGGTATACAATGAACTTGTGTTTTGTAATCATGGTTCATGGGATCAGCTCGATCATTAGATTAATTATATAAGTTTGTGTTTGATTTAAAATGGCAGTCGGTGCACTAAGCTTCCGTTATGCGCGGGATTTGAGGAAGGATCAGACCATAAAAGTTCATTTTACGCAGTCTTACCCTACATTTATGTAAGAGGTTGTTTCCATGACTCGATTCATAATTACTCGGTGAGAAAAAAGTTTTAAAATCATAAACCACCATAAGATAAATACAAATCATGTGATCGATTGGAGAGTCACTATTGAGAACTCATTATAAAAAGTAAAAGAAATTCTCTCAATATGTCATAATCTCATTTAACTTGTTATGTAATTTAAGCTACTTTCTAGGCCATATGATCTTGATTGTTATAAGCAATTATTATTATTATTGTCAAGCATACAGAAGATTTTTCGTGTCAATATATGGAGAAGTGAACATCTATAAGTAAATAAAAAAAGTGTACTTTTTATATTTATACCCGATATTTTTATTTTGGTTAATATTTATATATACATATCTAGCAAAAGAATCTAATGAAGCAGTGTCACGTGACACCGTGTAAGAGCAAGCTATATCCGCCCCTCATTGCATGTAATTAACTTAACTTGATGGTGTTAAATATTATATATTTTCAATGCATAAGACTTAAACTCGATGAATAATTAAGACTAAAATAAAATAGGCATACTTACTTTGACAAAATTGGAAGCTCCATCCACCATAAGATTGGTATATGAGTCAATATTGTATAGCGTCTTCCGTGGAATTTTGAGCATGAAATATGTATTACACAAGTCATCACTTCCAGCAGCTACTATATAAAGACTTGTTTTAACAATATTGTTGGTTTCTTCTTCCCCAACAAATCCCTTCAGCTTCCAAATATATTGTTGAAAAAATGCTAATTGTATTGATAGCGGTAACGCTGACTGATTTTCATATAAATCAAAAAAAATTATAGGATAAAAATGTTAGTATTGTTTTTCTTTTTCACTAGTAAAAACTACTTTTACATTTTAAATGAATACAATGAATGAGAAGTCAATTAATTACCGCGAGAATTGGGGTTAAAGGATCATATCCAGAAGCTCCTGAAGCAAAACTTACTCCAGTTTTTAAATCTTCGACTTTTAAATTTGGATCCAAATAAGCTGGCATTAGCGCTTTAATCCCTAGATCTTCCACTGAAATAGACAATTAATCATAGGATTTTGTTAATTAAAATATTTAAAATTAAAAGAAACATATTATTACAAAAATATTAGTTCTTTATTCTGTATCGGTAATAAGGTTAGTCGTCACCAATAGAAGATAATTTGCCATAGCTTTGAAATAATTTGGGGGCGATTTATGTGTATGAAACATTTTCTGGCAGTTTAATTAATTAAAATGTTTTAAAATTAGAAAAAGACTAAAAGGAAGATAAAATTCAGGTAACTAACTAGTTTCACGACCTTTAGTTACTTTTTAGACGATCTGATAATGTAAAAATTATCGATGTATAGATAATATACCTAGCATGTCCGGTGGTGTCTTGCCGTTGCTGAATCTTCCAGTTGGTTTTCCACCCATGAAATCTTTCCCATAAGGCAAAAAATTACACTTTGCGTGAGTCATTAAATTATTGTTATTTCCCTGATCCACAATTGAATCTCCGAAAGCAAAAACCGCTGTTATATTCGCGTCCTTAGGTAGCTGCAATTTTGCTTTACATGCACTAAAAAACATAATAAAAACAACACACCATAGAAGCATTTTATGTACTAAAAGCACTATACGAGAAGACAACCTTGTATATATATAAAACTTACCAAAGTTGAAGATATAATTTAGACACTTAAAAGAATTTTGAGGTTTTTTGTTTATTTATAGAAGCAAAAAAAAAAATCAATACGTCATTGTTACGCTTTGAACAAGCTACTAATGATGAGTGATATCATACGCATGAGATGAGTATAAGACGTTGAGACCTTTCACATAATGGTGAAGAAACTTTCCTCTTCTTTTTTTTTTTTTTAAAAGATTTTATTTTTTATGCACTTATATAAAAATACTTTCAAATTACCATATTACCTAAAAGTACTCCAACTCATTGTAATTCGGAGGTATCAAATGATACAGAATATAAATATCAAGTACGTAATCTGTGTTGTTTCTCCCTGATATAATATACCTTGTATATCCCTATGATATACACGATTTCGACTAGTCTTGTATCATAAATAGAAGTATTAAATTATATTGTGTAATTACCATAATTGTAAAATTTTTGTACAAGTAAAAATAGGATATTAGAAGTTTAGTAGGAATATGATTTTTCGTATTTGGAGATTGTAACTTGTATAAATACATATTCATTCAATAAGAATAATCAATGAATTAATTCTTTCATAGTATCAGAAGTCTAGGTCTAAACTACCTCCCTTCCCAATTTTCTTCCGCTACTCTCAGCTCCAATTCCGAGAACCCTTCTCGGTTTCCGGCAAATTTCATCGCCATGATGACCACGTCAGAAGACCCTCACTCTTCTCCGAGAATTCTGGCCAACACCGCAACAACGGTGGTGGCAAAAAGGGTCAAAATCGTAAAAATAATGACAAAAACCGCGGTGGCAATCGCGGTGGTAACGAAGGTGGCTGAAACACTGGTGGAAGTGGCAGTGGGCCCCCTGACCGTGGAAATGGGCTAGTGGCCATTGGCCCAACAATCCCTATTTTCCTCTCAACCCTTACCCGAGTAACTGGGACCAATTCCAGCAACATGCCAGGCCTAGTTTCTCGGGTCCGAATACTGGCAGCAAATTCACTTCTGGGTCGGGCCCGCAGGTAGGTTTGCTTGGGCCTCGGCCTCCGCAAGCGTTCCAGGCAGTGGGCCTCACACCAACTCCGACAGATATTGAGGCCGCAATGCACACACTTGGATTAAATCCTCCAGACGTGAATTGGTATTTGGACACCGGAGCCACTTCTCACATGACGTCTGACCAAGGTACTCTCTCGTCTTATTTCAATTTGAGCAAAAATCGTGGTATTATTGTTGGTAATGGCAATTCAATTTCAATTCGCGGTTATGAATATACAACTTTGTCTTCCCCACATCTACCTCTAGTTTTGAAAAATACCCTTTATGCCCAACTTAATTAAAAATTTAGTGTCTGTCCGAAAATTCACCACTGATAATTGGGTTTATGTTAATTTTGATCCCTTTGGGTTTTATGTGAAGGATTTCAAGACGGGGATACCTCTAATGAGATGCAATAGTAGGGGAGAGTTTTATCCTATCACAAATACCACCACTTTCGCGAGTCAATCCATGCCGTCTACTTTTGCCGCCCTTGCTGCTTCCTTGTGGAATGAACGTTTGGGTCATCTGGGATCGTCTATTATTTCTTCTTTGCATAAAATAATTTTATTTCTTGTAAGGGTACACGTAGTACTCCACTTTTTCCTTCTTGTCCGTTAGGGAAACATGTTAGATTACCATTTGTAGCCTCTACTTCTAGTACTTTGATGTCATTTGACATCATTCATAGTGATTTATGGACATCCGTCGTGTTAAGTTCTGTGGGCCATCGTTATTATATCATATTTTTGGATGATTAATCTAATTTTTTTGGACCTTTCCTTTATCAAAAAAGTCTCATGTTTTTTCTACATTCTTAAAATTTAGAGCATTCATTCGTACCCAATTCGAACGGAAAATTAAAAGTAGTCAATGTGATAATGGCAAGAAATATGATAATAGGTTGTTTCGGGAATTTTGTGATGCTAATGGCATAGTTTTTCATTTTCTTGTCCTCATACGTCCTCACAAAATGGGAAAGCAGGATGAAAAAATTCTACCATTAATAATATTGTCCGAACTTTATTAGCCCATGCTTCTGTACCCCCTTCTTTTTGGCATCATGCACTACAAATGGCTACTTACCTCTTTAACGTACTTCCTACCAAAGGATTAACATCTAACTCTCCCCTTAAAGTTCTCTATAATAAGGATCCTTCGTATTCTCATCTTAGGGTCTTTGAGTGTTTATACTATCCATTTTTTTCTTCAACTACAATTAACAAACTTCAGGCCCGTTCTACCACTTGTGTGTTTTTGGGTTATCCGTCTAATCATCGTGGTTACAAATGTTTTGATTTATCATCTAATAAAATCATACTTAGTCACCATGTTATTTTTGATGAAATCCAATTTTATTTTGCTAAAGTGAGTAGTCTCGTGCCGAGTTCGTATAATTTTTTAGATAACGAGGTCTCACCATATATTATCCACCATTTTTCCGACTTGTCCCGTGACCAAAATACGCCACCAGGCCCACTGCCTGTTGATCCACAGTCTACTGCAACCAATGTTCTTCCCAGTGGGCCGATGACACGGTCCAGTACTGATCTCGGTACTGTTCCAGTGTTTCAGTCCAATCCCGAGCATGTTACTGTTCCTATTCCAGTTGTTGGGCCAGCAGGCCCATTGCCTGCTGGCCAGTCCGTCCCCGTTCCACACATTGCCCGAAATCCATCCAATTCCTCATCTAGTCAAGGCGCCGTTACTCGTAGTCAAAAGGGTATTTTTAAACCAAAATGACATTTTAATCTCAATTCTAATGTTCTTAAATCCGCCCTCCAGCGTAACCCTATGTCCGCATTAAATGAACCGAATTGGAAATTGTCTATGACTGACGAATATAATGCTCTTATTGAAAATAAAAAGTGGGAGTTAGTGCCCCGTCCTTCTGGTGTTTATATTATTCGATCTATGTGAATTTTTACTCATAAAGAAAATTATGACGGTTCTTTTGAGAGGCATAAGGCTCGTCTTGTAGGTGATGGTAAAACTCAACAGGTTGGTGTGGATTGTGGTGAAACGTTTAGTCCGGTGGTCAAACCAGCTACTATTCGTATTGTTCTCAGTTTGGCTCTCTCAAAATCATGGCACATTCATCAGTTGGATGTGAAAAATGTCTTTTTACACGGTGATCTTAAGGAGACAGTTTATATGCATCAGCCCTTGGGTTTTCGAGATCCCAATCATCCTCATCATATTTATTTGCTGAAGAAGTCCTTGTATGGACTTAAGTAGGCCCCACGAGCTTGGTATAAAAAGTTTGCAGATTATGTATCTTCTATTGGTTTTTCTCACAGTCGGTCTGATCGTTCTCTCTTTATATATCGTCGTGGTACTTCTCTGCATACATTTTGTCGTATGTCAATGCTATTATATTGACTGATTCGTCTGATAATCTGCGCAAGTCTATCATGACACTTCTCGGTTCTGAATTTGCTATGAAAGACTTGGGGCCCTTGAGTTATTTCTTGGGGATTGTTGTCACTCGTCATTCACGTGGTCTATTTTTATCACAAAGGAAGTATGCCGCTGAGATCATTGAAAGAGCTGGTATGTCATCGTGTAAATCTACTTCTACTCCGGTTGATACTAACCCGAAGTTGAGTGCTACATCTGTCACTAAGTTCGAGGATCCCACCCACTATCGCAGCCTTGCAGGGGAACTTCAGTATCTTACCTTCACAAGGCATGATATTACTTATGCAATTCAACATGTGTGTTTGTTTATGCATGATCCACGGATTGAGCATATGAATGCGCTCAAACACATTATACGATACATCCAGGGCACACTTGATTATGACTTGCATTTGTATTCTACGTCCGTTTCTACAATTGTGTCTTATACAAATGCTGATTGGGGTGACTATCCTGATACCAGACGCTCGATTTCTAGTTGTTGTATGTTTTTTGGAGATAACTTGGTCTCGTGGTCTGCAAAACGACAAGCTACATTATCAAGATCCAGTGCAAAGGCCGAGTAGTGGCGAATGTGGTGTCAGAATCATGCTGGCTACGTAATCGTTTATTAGAACTACACATTTTCCTATTCAGAAAGCTACCTTAGTCTATTGTGATAATGTTAGTGCAATTTATCTTTCTGGCAATCCGGTCCAACATCAACGCACTAAATATATCGAGATGGATATTCACTTTGTTCGTGAAAAGGTAGCTCGTGGACAAGTATGCGTCTTACATGTGCTCTCGCGATACCAAATTGCTGACATCTTTACGAAAGGCCTTCCCTTAGTTTTATTTGAAGATTTTAGGGACAGTCTCAGCGTACGACAATTGCCCGCTATGACTGCGGGGGTGTGATAGAATATACAGTGTATATCCCTATGATATACACAGTTTTGACTAGTCTTGTATCATAAATAGAAGTATTAAACTATGTTGTATAATTACCATAATTGTAGAATTCTTGTACAAGTAGAACTATGATATTAGAAGTTTAGTAGGAATAGGATTTTCCATATTTGGAGATTGTAACTTGTATATATACCTATTCATTCAACAAGAATAATCAAAGGTTAAATTCTTTCACTCCCAGCAGCGTAATATGCAGGATTTTTCATAAGCGGTATTAATATTCGAAAAAGTGAACAAATAAATAAAGAAATCACTAAAATGACAAGGGATGTCATTTTTCTTCTATTTGTACCCATTATTTTCGTTTTGCTTCTTACTTATATACATATCCAACAATTTTTTCTAACGAGGTGAATCCCGTAATACAACTATATCCATCTCAGCTGGTTTGTCCTCAGGGGCGAGCTATGAAGGGCCCAGGGGTTCATCCGAATCCTCTTCGGCGAATAACAATATTGTTTATACATGATTAAAATTATTTTTTATGTATATATAGTATATATTGAACCCCTTTGACTTATTCATCTATTTACTTTTTTATATTTTGAACTCTTTTAGTGAAAATTTTGAATCCGTCACTGTTTGTCCTATACGCAAAGGTCCTGCACGATAGAGTATTGTTTAGCTAATAAATCAATACTATTAAATAGAGTTACGTATAACTATTTTTTTATTGATCCGATTATCTATATATATTCTACACCGTTGGTGGATTGAACTTACACTCTATCTCGATTATAGCTCATGTTAATATTCTTGGATTAACAAGAAAGAGTCGTAAAGAAAAAAAGTGCTAAGCAACGAGATTAGTGTGATTAAAGAATTTGGACTAATTAACTCTCCACCAAGTTTTCATACATCTCATTTCTCATAGAAAAGTAGGTAACGTAACTAACTACTATAATATTCCTTAAACCGACTTAATTAAACAAATCTACACAGTTCTACATTGATCACCATTGATTAGATATTTTTTTTGATTTCATTAGAAAAGAGAATTAGATAGAATTGTTTGGAGAGAAATTATTAGGTGTACCATAAGTCCCATGTGTGCACGATACCTATCCATTAATTCTGAGTTAATCTTTGGAGGTTTAATCAAGGAAAATAAATATAATTATCACAAATAAAGTGAATGAGTTAAATTTTTCTAGGACCTATATTTTATCAAGAGGATTAGAAACACGAGCCTGATTCTTATAGAAACGTTCAAGTTTCATAACTTAACTCGTAAAAAATTCACGGGCAATCTGTTTTGACACCGTAATTTAAGTTGGTACCCGCCTTTAAGAAATTTTATACATATGTCCACTCCAAAAACTGCATATCCGAAATTAGGCTTGACAAAATTAATTTTCAAATATCGTACGTGTGAAATTGTCCGAAGCGGTTAAATGCAGGCGCCAAAATCGGATATCCGTATACTTTCCCCATTGAACTAATGCTTGAAGTAACACTTGGTTTGGATCAAATCAGCAAAGCCCGTGCAAATGGACCCACTGCGAGTCCCAAATTTGATGCAAGGCCATTGGGTTTGCAAACCTGTTGAATTCTGATATTTTCTCTATGCGTGTAATTTTAAAATTATTCTATTCTCGTATGTTTTGTGCGGATTGTCCTTCATATGGACTGATCTTTAATTTTCCTCCCTTAACATGTCTTTAATTTTTATCCCTGCTTCTCGTTTAATAAAAATTTGTGGGACAAAGTGCACTTATGTAACAACTCAGTCCACTAGTGATATTATCGTCTTTGGGCCAAGGCACGCGCGACTTGGGTCTAAGGTCTGCTAACTTATATATACTCAGCATCTCTCCTGTATTTTACCGAGTGTGACACTTCTACTAAACGGGTGTGACAACTTGTTCGCTAGTCTACGAAATCAGAGATTCTGGATTCGATCTCAGTAAAGTCGGAATAAAAATTTCGCAACTTAAGCCGGACAAGGCAAAGTTTCTATGTTATTTTCCCCGAAAAGGCAAAATTAACTTTGTCTTGCGAAATTAGGTCATAGATAAGAGTAGACCGGATTTTTTTTGTTTTTTCGATTTCAAAAGTATTTTCGGTCACTTTTTTGTTATTTAAAGTTCCGAAGAAAAAAATTTAAAGACCAGCAATTCGAGGGGTAAAAATTGAAGACCACCACAAAATAGGGCATTCGTGCGAATTTCCCTCTATTCTCTATGTCAAACAAACTGTAAATGTACTGACTAATGCAAGAGAAAAGTTTTACCATAATTTAAGAATTCATCCGAATAATCTCAACCAAATCTAGAAAACATAAAATTTGAACCTTTTTAATGATAATTATACAACTTATACACACACTTACATGCATACACATGTATACTTATGTATGTAATATTAGTAATTTTGCGACCTTCATTTTTTGGAGACTTAAGTAAGGACTTCAAGACTTCAATGGTCTTGCCTTAATCTTTGATCAAATTCATGTTTTACAAAGAACCATTTATATATTTATTGATAATTTGATCAAGGAGAATCTTGTAACCTTTCTCAGTGGGATGGTAACTATCCCAAAACAAATATTTTGTGTTATCTTCACATATTGTGGTGTTTTTGTTGCATAGTATGGACACCTCTATCATTCCTGTGCCACAACACCCTTTCTCTACTTCTTCAAAACCTAAAAATCAACCAAGAACAACTATATTGATTAACAAATTAAAGTAAAAAAGAAAGAAAAACCTAGAAGTAACTCACTCTACCGGAAAATTGTTAATTTCTGACGGACAACTCATCGGAATTTGGCTCGTCGGTAAGGGGTTTGTGCCGGACGAAAGCCATTGGAAACATTACCGTGAACGAAATTCCGACGCATTTCGTAGGAAATTTCCGTCGAAAAGTAGCGATTTTCTGGTATTGCCAAGATGTTTATGACTATGTTACTCGAATCCTCCAAAAATGTCATCGTGCCCGTATTGAATATTCTTTCATTTTTTGGAGAAGCTGACAAGAATCCGATGATATTTTTGAAGTATTCGAGCAAAATAGGTATAAGGATATGAATTTAGAGAAGGTTGATGTTTACCATATTTTTGGGGGTTGACAATGAGATCAAGTAGAGGATAATACATGTCGATGAAAACCGACTTGGATTGGGACACACTTTTTGATAATGAATCAATAGCAGCTGAGAATTTGGTGTTGGTTAATTGGGCTGCTTGATTGTATTCATCCACACACTCTAGCCCAACCTCCACCTTTTGTTCTCTGTGATGGTAAACAACATATTGGTGGAATTCCAAAAACCCAAATTCTTCTTGCTCCCAATTTGTATAGTTCCTTCCAAAAGATAAAACTTGAAATAAATAAAATTCACTGAATAATTTTTTTATGAATGATACTAAAGAAGTATGATCAATTCCTATTTAAATATACACGGAGTTCATTCATATACTATTGTTTTGTTTAATCATTTGGCCTCTGAAATTTATTGGTAGACTAATAATCCAGTTTTTGCCAAAGAAAATTCACTAAACGTTTGTGTTTTTTTATATAAAAGGATTCAATTTTTAAGATTTGAACCGACACTTTTAATTATGGGTAGAAGAATCTTTATCATTCCATCACACTCCTCGGTGATTTGATTGATATATCATTAGAATTGATTTAAAAACAAAGTAGCTAGGATTACATAACTAGTCACTTAGAGATAAGAAAATGTACGAAAAGCCAATCACCATAAGATCATTAAGTAAAGAAGTGACCCAAGGATTCACATTCAAAGCTGCTAATAAAAAATAGTCATAGGCTTGTAAGGAAGTTTTAACCTAAATATACATAAATGAAACATTAACAAAGATAATACAAAGTTTCAACTACTCCTAATTGATATCAGAAATAAATCACTAAGCACATGACTGTAACGTTTTAGGTAATATCTTATTCTAAAATTTCAACAGGCAAAAACTAAACGTATGTTATAGTAACGGTTTAGGTATACTTACTTGGACAAAACGGGTGGCTCCGGCCACGATAAGATCGGAATAAGAGTCAACACCGTACTGTTCCGGCGAATTCCGTTGGAGAAATTGGTATTGGCGAAGTCATCGGTGCCGGCAACCACTATAAATAGACTGTTCTTTAAAATATAATTAGCTTCTTCTCCAACAAGTGCCTTCAGCTTCCCAATATATTCTTGGAAATGAATTAATTGTCCCGATAGTGATATGACCGACTAATCACATATATCATAAATATTAGTGTGTTGTTTAACAAAAGGATTAATAGTTGTGTTGATTAATATTGCTTGTTGAAGTGTGTCTTTGTCATAATGTGTGATTGTATCATCTAAAAGACATAAGACGGGTTAGGGAATGCACACTTTGAATTACTTGATTATGTCTAGCACGCTCCATCACGGGCTGTCTGATTCTTTTTCATAGCCAAAATATGTGAAAAATCTGTTTTTGATAATGAGCGATTGTTAGACTTGAAACGAGGATTTTCTAGAAATTAGGATTTTTTAGATTTTCACATGAAAATTCGCAGGAATTACTTGCGGAAGAAATCCTCAGATAAAATTCCTATGTAATTCGAGTTCTTCTAGTAGTGCTTCCACCTATTTTGATATCATGTTAACTAATAGAATATTTTTTAATATTCTTTCATTAATTGTATTAATTGTATATCTCCTATTTTAAGTATAATTATAATTCTTTTATAATTAGGTTAATCAGTTACGTAGTTTGTATCAAAGTAAATATTTTTATAACCTTATATATATTGTAAACCATTCATCAATAAAATCAACGGAACATATTTCTTTATGGTATCAGTAGCCTAAAACTACAAATTCTACCCTAGCCGCCGATACACCTTCTCGGTCGCCACCTAGCCTACGTCGAAACCCTAGCCACCGACCTCTCTCGGCCGCCCCCATCTTTTTTCCACGACAGAACCCTAGTTTTTTCGGCCATTCCCCCTTTCTCCTAAATTTCCTCTTCCATGACTGACAAAACCAAATTTCATCCGGCACTTGCCGTAAACAACATTAAAAACATCATCCCTGTGACTCTTGAGATGGAAAAGAGTCAATCCTCCTAGTGGGCGGAGCTTTTTAAGATCCATTATCATTTTTACGAAGTTATCGACCACATCATCCCTCCCATGCCGAAGTCAATAGACGTACCATCGATTTCGACTTCAAATGATGCACTCTGGTCTCGTTTGGACCCGGCCGTCCTCCAGTGGATATACGGCACGATATCTAATGATATGTTGCACACCATCATTGAGATCGATGCCACTGCCCGCCAAACGTTATAACGTTTGGACAGTATTTTTTAGGACAACAAAACTCAACAAGCGTTATACCTTGAAAATTAGTTCAAGGACGTTCATTAGGATGATTTTCCAAACGTGTCTGCCTATTGTCAAGAACTCAAGATGTTTGCCGACTAACTCTCCAACGTCGGCGCCCCAGTCACTAATCATCGATTAGTCATGCAACTTATTGCAGGTTTGAATGAATCTTATGACGGTGTTGCCACCATCCTTCACCAATGCACGCCGTTACCTCCGTTTTATGAGGCTCGCTCGAATCTCATCCTTGAGGAAACCCGAAAAATCAAGGGCAACACCACTAGGGCCAGCATTGCCGACGCCACCTTCACCACCACCGTCGGGCCCTACGCCGATGGCAGGGCCTCTCTGTCCGGCAACCAGAACCGTTGGCCAGAGGACGCGCAACATTCCACTTCCTCCCCTAACAACCGTCGGAGTAGGCAGTCCGGCAAGGACCGCGGCGGAAGAAATTCTGGCAACAATGAGCAGCGACCGCGGCAGTGGCAACAGCCTCCGTCATGAGCCGCGTGAGCCCCACCGTCATAGGCCTCCTCTCCTTGCTCGTATACGACATCCTCGTGGACTCCACCTCAGAACCGATAGGCCCAACCTGACATACTTGGCCCACGTCCACAACAGGCCTACACAACACAACCCCCGCCATCGACTTTTGCACTGACTGAAATTGAGGCAACTATGAGCACAATGTCAGTCAACACTCCAGACGAAAATTAGTATATGAACACATGCGCCACATTTCACATGACGACGTCACAAGGTACTCTCTCGTCTTATTTCAATTTGAGTAATTTAAATCAAAATATTATTGTTGGTAATGGACAAGGCATTCCCATCCGTGGTTATGGTTATTCATCCCTATCCCCACCACATCCACCACTAATTTCAAAAAATGTCCTCCATATCCCCAAACTCATTAAGAATCTAATATTCGTACGACGTTTCACAACTGACAATTGAGTTTCCCTTGACTTTGATCCTTTTGGTTTTACTATAAAGGATTTTACGATAGGGAGACGAATAATGAGATGTGACAGCACCGGAGATCTCTACCATATTTCAAACACCGTCAACAATCCAACCTCAGTTCTCTCAACCTTTGCTGCCATTTCGTCTTCCTTATGTCATTCTAGATTAGGATATCCGGGAGACTCTGTTTTACGCTCCCTTAGGAAAAATAATTTTATTAATTGCAACCGTATTTCCAGGACTCCTATATGTGAATCTTGCATTTTTTGTAAATATATCAAATTACCATTTTCTGCATCCATAAATTATACTTTAATGCCTTTCGATATCATACGTAGTGATTTGTGGACATCCCCTATTTTGAGTACGGCTGGCCATCAATATTATGTGTTGTTTTTGGACGATTATTCCAACTTTCTATGGACTTTTCCAATTGGAAATAAATCTCAAGTCTATCATATTTTTTCTTCATTTAGTGCTTTTGTAAAAACACAATTTGAAAAGAGCATTAAATGTTTTCAATGTGACAATGGCAGGGAATTCGATAATAACCAATTCAAACAGTTTTGCTCTAAAAATGGTCTTGCCTTTCGTTTTTCCTGCCATCACACATCCTCCCAAAATGGTAAAACGAACGGAAAATCAGAATCATAAATAACCTCATTCGTGCCCTACTTGCTCACGCCTCAATTCCCCCTCAATTTTGGTATTACGCACTTTCCATGGCTACCTATCTCCTAAATATAATCTCAAACAAGTCTCTAGCTCAACGGTCGCCCACCCAAGTTCTGTTTCGTAGGTATCCATCCTACCAACACTTGCGTATTTTTAGATGTCTTTGTTACCCTCTCCATCTGACCACTCACAAACTCCAACCCCGGTATTCCCCGTGTGTGTTTTTGGGTTACCCTGCCAATCGTCATGGTTACTCGTGCTATGACTTGTCGAGCCGTAAAATTATTATTTCACGTCATATCATTTTTTATGAGTCTCAATTATCATTTGCCTCTCTACACTCGCCATGTCGACATTCCTACGACTTCATAGATGATGGCCTAAACCCTCTTCTAATTCACCATTTACATAGTCCGTTGTCCCAAACCCCGACACCCGCCACCACATCGGCCAGTCCGGGACTAGCTATCCACTCGGTTCTGCCGATGGTGGCCCGAAATAACCCGCCCCAGGGTGATTTCGGAGCCACCTCTCGAAAAACCGAGGTTCGGCTAGCCAGTACCGTCACCCCTGTCCTTCTTCCTCTTCCTAGTAGTCCCGTGGCAAACCCCCTTCCCATCCCGCATCCTGAGACACACTCTCAGACCATGGAAACACGTGCCATGCACAAAGCTCATAAACCTAAACGATCTTTCCATTTCAGTTATCCCTTCCCCTATCCCTCGTAACCCGAATGATGCCTTGTCCGACCCTAATTGAAAAGTCGTAATTATTGACGAATATAATGCTCTTATTGATAATAAGATGTGGGACCTAGTACCCCATCCATCTGATGCTAACATTATTCGTTCTATATGGATTTTTAGACATAAAAAGAAATCTGATGGTTCTTTTGAGAGGTACAATGATCGTCTTATAGGTAATGGTAGGTGTCGCACCCGATTTTGACCGGCGGGCTTCGCGACGCGACGGCGTCGATTGCCTCTGGATTGGATAAAAATGCTTGCTTTGAGGAGTCGCCACCTAATTATTCTAGGGTGAATTAGGGCACCTGAATGTTTAACTAAAAGATGTAAAATAACTCCAATTTTGTGGTCTGCTAAACTAATGAGATTCTAGGTAAGGGTTCTTTATTATCCTAAAGGGAAGGGGTTAGGCATCCTTTAAGATCCGCTAACTTGCGGTTATCCGGTCAAACTCAGGTTAATTATTATGTTAAAAGTGCATGTTTTACAAGTATAAAAATAATGTTGCAAGTATTTTATGAAATTATGCATTTGTACAAGCATGCATTTGTATGACAATAATATACATGTAAAGCTAAAAAAGACTATGAATATGCATTCGTATGAAAATTGATAAAGATGTATGCAATGTGATTTCTTATGGGCGACGGGCCTAAAAATAGATAAACTAGCAATTAACAATTTTAAAACTAACCGAGCCTAAAATAAATAAACTAGCGACGGGTTTTCAATTTTAGACTACCCTATTAATTAATTCTATGTATGCCTATTCTAAACATTTCAATAATTTCACGAGTACAATAATATTACAATAAAGAATGAAATAAAGCTGAATTAAAGAAAGTAAAAACAACAACAAAATAGATAATCTCCGAGGGGTATTTGCCTTCTTTGACTTTATCCCTTGTAAGCTGTCAAGAACAAACGGTTAGAAATAAATGAATATACATAACTTCGGATCCGTAACCAAAACAATAAATGTTTTGATTACGGAGGACTCAGACTTAAATTTTGAAAAGATCATTCCAATCACGTCGTGGCTGCGAACATATGACTCGTTGGTCATTTTAGTTGCCTTGCCTACCGAACATGTTGGTCTCTCGGGTGAAAAAGATTTAAGTTTCATCATTGCCCAGAAGTTTTATTTTCCGTCTTTACAACTGTGGAGGCCTCAAAAATCGACGGATATTTTTTCATCGGCCAGTGTAGTATCGTGTTCAAATCAGCAAAATTAAAAATCGAATCAGATGCAGCAGCAGTGATGGCGATAGCGAGAAAAACAAAGGCAATTCCGAGAAGACGGGATGTTTAGTAAAAATAGTAAATATCCGCTGCCCGGATGTTAAAAACAAAGGTCAAAGCATGAAATGAAACGAAAAAGCGCGGCCTCGAATTCAATTTCATCGGCCTAAATGCGATATAAACAAGGCAATAAAACAAGAGAAACGATAAGATATCCGTTGCGGATACTTAAAAAGTAAAGCGAAAACAGAGGAACGAAATGAAAAAAAAAGCGCGGCCTCAATTCAATTTCATCGGCCTGAATGCGATATTACTAAATCAATAAAGCGATAAAAGCGATAAGATATCCGTTGCGGGATACTTATACGATAAAGCGGAAAAAAAGCAGAGGAACGAAATGAAAAAAAGCGCGGCCTCAAATTCAATTTCATCGGCCTAAATGCGATATTTAATTCAAAAGCGATGCGATTACATATCCGTAGCACGGATGTTTAAACGATAAATTAAAGAAACAGAGAAATGAAAGAAGAAAAGCGCGGCCTCAAATTCAATTTCATTGGCCTAAGTGTAGTGTTAGTTAAAACAAATAAAACAAGAATCCATTGCACGGATGTTAAAGAAAACGATAAGCGAGAAACGAAAGCGAAAGAAAGAAAAAGCGTGGCCTCGAATTTAATTTCATCGGCCTAAATGCAATATTAGTTAAAAACAATAAAACAAGAAACAACAAAATATCCGTTGCGGATGTTTAAAACAAGAAATGTAAAAATGTAAAACCGAGAAACAAAAAAAAGCGCGGCCTCGAATTTAATTTCATCGGCCTATGTAGTATTAGATAAAATGATAAAAAAGCAAAATACAAGATATCCGTGTTTTGCAATTAAAATAAACCAACAGTTTTGCAATTAAAACGTCCGACACGAATTCTGAAATTTGACACGATTCGGATACTGAACAGTGATCCGACTCGGATACTGAACAGTGATCCGACCCGGATTCAGAATCCAATTTTTTTGATTTTCAGAAAGCCAACAACAAAACACAAACGCAAAAATCCGGAAATTTATTCGAATCGGGTCGACCCGACCGCATCGGATACTTCAACCCGAATCAAATTCTTTCCAAATTTTCAGGTCACCAACAACACAATATAAACATACAAAAAATCTGGAAATTAACCGAACCGGGTCTACCCGACCCGGGTCAGTGACCCGACCCGAATCGGATGTTTTTCAACCCGAATCGATTTTCTCCAAATTACAGATAACCAACAACAAAAATATAAACATACAAAAATCTGGAAATTAACCGACCCGGGTCAGTGACCCGACCCGAATGTTTTTCAACCCAAAACGATTTTTTCCAAATTTCAGGTAACCAACAACACAATATAAAACATACAAAAATCTGGGAATGAACCGAACCGAGTCGACCCGACCCGGGTGAGTGACCCGACCCAAATCGGATGTTTTTCAACCCGGATCGATTTTCTCCAAATTTCAGGTAACCAACAACACACATAAAACATAAAAATCTGGAAATTCATTCAAACCGGGTCGACCCGACCCGGAACAGTGACCCGACCCGGAACAGATTTTTTTCCAAATCTTCGGATAACCAACAAGAAGATATAAAAGTATTAAAAATACGGAAACCTTACCTGACCCGGTTCTGGCCCGACCGGAACAGTGACCCGACCCGGATTGTTCTTGTTTTTTTAGCACTCCGACCGGAAATAAAACCCACAAAACCGAACGGAAACCACCAACAAAACGACCTCCACCCCCCTAAAATCGAGTTTGAAATCAAAACAAAGGGGCAAAAGGTTACAGATTTTAGGGGTCGAGATCGCGAGTTTTTGGGGTGTAGGTATGGGTGAAGTGATGGGTGCGGCGTATGGGTGACCGACGGTGTGGGGTCGTGGTGGTGTGTGCGGCGACTGGTGGCGGCAGTGGGTGAGGTGACCGGCGTGTAGGGGTCACGGGTATGGGGGGTTGTCGACTGTGGGTATGGTAGTGGTGAGGTGTCATGGCCGCGACGTGGTGTTGCGGTATGGGGTGTGGCGTCGTGGTGGCCGGCGACGTCGGGTCGGGGCATGGGGTGTTCGGTGATGGGGTTGAAGAGAAAGGAGTGTAGGGTTTTTTTGTGTTGTGTTTTTCTTGGGTTATGTTTAGTTTTGGGGGAATAAAGGGATGAGAGTTGGGTTGGTCGAGTGGGCGATTGGTTGGGCACGGGTGGGGTTTCGGTTGGGCCAGTCGGGTTTGGCCGACTGGGCCCTATTTTATTTTGTGGGATTTGGATTGATTTTATTTTGGGTAGAAATTGTTTTGGGTTGGAAATAAATGGGTTATGGGTTGTTGGGTTGGGTAGGAATTGTTTTGGGTTGAGTAGAAGTTGTTTTGGGGGAAAATGAAATGGGTTATGGGTTTAAAATATAAAAAGGGGTTTTTATTATATAAAAAGAAAGCTTTGCAAAATTTATAAATTGTAAAGATGACAATATGATAAAAATATAATATTTGTGAAATGCTTGATGCTTAAATAAAAAATAAAAATGCAATGCCGTTTTGCGAAAATAAAATAACATATAATATTAAGATAAAAGTATGATTATGGTAAAAAAAATGCAAATGACAATAAAAATGCAAAAAATAATGATAATGATGATATATATACATATATATGCCTATATTTTAAAATTGTTTTAAAGTGTCAAAAATATTAAAAATTGCAAATAAAATCGTAAAAGATGGGACAAAATTGGGTGTCAACAGATGCCCCTCTTTGGCCGAATACGATGAAAGAGTTTTCGGCCAAAGAAGTTGACTGAGTAGCCAATTTTGTCCTGATCATCGGGACTCGAGGGAAGATTAGAGATGCATGGTAAGAGATAGAATTCCGAGGGGGAGAGAAGTAGTAAAAGATGGTGCAGATTCAAGAATCAATGCCCCAGTGTCGACTTATGATGACACTGGTTGCAGATGTGGCGAGATACTGGGGGAAGGGCGGAACAACGTTCGAAGTATTTCCCTGATGATGACATTTGTTGCATAGGCGTGATGAGGTGACGTCGTCGCTTAGACGTTATGCAGATTGCGACGTCGCATAGGCGTGATTGAAATTAAAATACCCGCATTAGAAGGTGGGCGCCTAACTGAAATTAAAATACCCGCATTGGAAGGTGGGTGCCTGAATGAAATTAAAATACCCGCATTGGAAGGTGGGTGCCTGAATGAAATTGAAATACCCGCATTGGAAGGTGGGTGCCTGACTGAAATTGAAATACCCGCATTAGGAGGTGGGCGCCTAACAGAAATTTAAATACCCGCATTAGGAGGTGGGCGCCTGACTGAAATTTAAATACCCAGACAGAGGTGGGCGCTGGTGAAATTTAAATACCCAGATTAGGAGGTGGGCGCTGATCAAAATAAAATACCCAGACAGAGGTGGGCGCTGATCAAATTAAATACCCAGACAGAGGTGGGTGCCTGATCAAATTGAAATACCAGATGGGAGGTGGGCACTGATCAAATTTAAATACTCGCATTAGGAGGTGGGCGCTGATCAAATTTAAATACCCAGACAGAGGTGGGCTGATCAAATTAAAATACTCAGACAGAGGTGGGCGCTGGTCAAATTGAAATACCCAGATTAGAGGTGGGCGCTGGTGAAATTGAAATACCCAGATAGGAGGTGGGCGCTGATCAAATTTAAATACCCAGATTAGGAGGTGGGCGCTGATCAAAATAAAATACCCAGATGGGAGGTGGGCGCTGATCAAAATAAAATACCCAGACAGAGGTGGGCGCTGATCAAATTAAAATACCCGCGATAGGAGGTGGGCGCTGATCAAATATAAATACCGCGTTAGGAGGTGGGCGCTGAAATTGAAATACCCGCGTTAGGAGGTGGGCGCTGAAAATAAAATACCCGCGTTAGGAGGTGGGCGCTGATCAAATTAAAATACCCAGACAGGAGGTGGGCGCTGATCAAATATAAATACCCGCGTTAGGAGGGCGGGCTGATCAAATTAAAATACCCGTTAGGAGGTGGGTGCCTGAATGAAAATAAAATACCCAGACAGAGGTGGGCGCTGATCAAATTTAAATACCCGTGACAGAGGTGGGCGCCTGACTGAAATTAAATACCCGCATTAGGAGGTGGGTGCCTGACTGAAATTGAAATACCCGCATTAGGAGGTGGGTGCCTGACTGAAAATAAAATAGCCGCATCAGGAGGTGGGCGCCTGAAATGACGTCGTTGTATTGACGTTGCTGCGTTTGTGACCCGCATGGGCTGAAATGACGTCGTTGCGTAGACGTGGTGCGTTGTAAACATCATTGTGTAGACGTGTTGTGCAGATGACGCCGTTGCATAGACGTGTTGCTGACGACGCCGTTGTATGGGCGTGTTGCTGTCGTTGTAATGCTGTGAAAGATGTAAATGACGTCATTGCCGTCAGTTTGCTGTAATATGATTCCACGTTGTGTTGCATCTTCTGCCAATTCAAATTACTGTGGACTTTGAATTGAAATGTCATCCTTGCACGGACGAAAATGTGATGCGGCGTCTTTGCCAAATTAAGCTCACATGTTGCGGCTTCTCTGCCTTTGTCAACCTGAAGACCTACACTCAAAGAAATTTGTGAGTCTGGGGGGCAGGAGCGGTTGATTCGCATTGACTTTGTAGCCTTGACTCTTGACGCTTGCAAGCTCGGACTAGTTTGGATTGAAGACTTAGTTGTCTGGCATTTTTCAGGTCCATTGGCATATTCTTGCAGTGAGCCCTTAAAATATGCCCCAGTTTCTAGTATATATGAAGATGTTGAACTTCCAACTGGACAAAACCGAGTTTGTGCGGGCAACTTGTTTGTCCTATCAAGGCGATCATGTGAGCCTATTGCGTTGTGTGCAAAATAATGGACATACAATTTCCAATGGTGTGACCGAAGCCGATATAGGCCGCCTACGTATTCCGACAATGGAAGTCAGGTCATAACGTAGTTTGTTGCAAGCAAAATGACGATTGTGAAGTTTTCCAAAAATGGGACCGAAGCCGATGTGGCTGCCTACGTATCCCGCCGAGGGAATCAGGTCATAACGTAGTTCATGTCAAAAGGATTTTGTAAGGATTTTTTTATTTTATTTTTTCAAAATGGGACCGAAGCCGATGTGGCCGCCTACGTATCCCACCAAGGGAATCAGGTCATAACGTAGTTCATGCAGCAAAAGAGATTTGTATTTGTAGAATGTTTTTTTTTTTTTTGTAAAAGAGAGTGACTAGAGTTTGAAAAATGATGCAATATATTTTGCAAGGTATTTTTTTTTTTTTTGTGAAAATATGAAAAAGACAGAATCACGTCTTGACTTCGGTTGGTACCAACAATTAGTATTGTGCTTAGGGGCTCCCGTTATTTGCTTTCTGTCAAATCGAGACAGACTTCAAGGTAATTCCTATAGCTTCAGATGCTACCTCAGACATACCTGAGTATCGACACTTGTTTCAAGCCAAGATTTTGACATATATGCATCCTCATGTTTCAAATGCCCTCACTGAAAGAAAGTCCCTTCCTCACATATATTTTAGTATTTTGAATTTTGGGACGTCTAGAGAAGTACACTCACCCTCAGAAAGATGTTCAATGCATTTAATTGTGATACCATAGGCTTAGCCGTCATGTGAGTATCCACTAATGTGAGAACCCTCGGTATAGGATCATGTAGGGCTTGTTATGGGTTTGTAATGTAGGCGTGGGGAAAGGAAAGGATATTATTTGGGTAAGGAGTGACTAATCCTTCCTTGAGCGTTGGAATATGTCCGTGCTTGATATTTGTGTGCCTTGATGCCGATTTGCTTCTTTTTGCCACCTTGTTTTGTACCGACTTCTTTTGAATATTTCGTTTGGAGCTTTTTCCCCCTTTTCAGAGTTATTTCCTCTCCTTTTTTTTTGTTGTTGTTGATATTGTCGGGGCTTTTGACTTCTTTTTGTGTGAAGTCGTACTTTTGTTTGGTTTTCTTTTCCTCTTTTGGGAATATTTCAAACTTCAACTCGGACCATTTTCAGTAAATTGCATATTTCTGATGCGCTCAAGGAAGTCGGGCCAAAAGAGGGATAGTGCGTGTACGCACTCAGAAAGGGTATAGGCATAAGATGTGGTTGTTAAAAAAAATAGGCTTCAGGCTCAAAGGGGAAGTACGACGGATAATGTTATTTGGTACGCTGGAAAGGCTCAAACGGATCAAAGAAAGCCTACGATCATTTCCTACACCAAGTGTTACTCAGGATTTCGCATCAACAAACATTCGAGCCAAGTTCTAGATCACAATGCAATGCAATTGAACTTATTCTAAAAACTCACCACACAATGCACGTGAAACGATGAGGTTGGCTTTGTTCATATCTTGGAAGCATGCAAAACAATTTTTAAGTGTCAACACAGGCGTGAATGAGAGGTACCAGAAGAATCAATGGTTTACCACGAAGTCAGTCTTCTCCACTTGTTCTTTCCTATGCACACCCTTAACTGTGTTGGTATCAACCAAGTCAATCAATGATTCTTAAAAATATTTTTGTACTTTGTTTTTTTTTTTTTTGAATAAAGGGTACCGAACCCGAATAGGGTTGCCTACGTATCTCATCTTTGACGAGAATCAGGTGTGCGTAGTTCGTGCAGATAGGTTATAAAAATGTATGATTGAAAAAGAATTTATCCACGATAGGATAGCAAGTAAAATTGTATGCAATAAAAAAGTGATTGTCCATGAATGCAATGAAAAATTAATAATCCACAATAGGATGTAATGAAAAAAGATTGTCCATTAGAATGTAATGAAAAAAAAAAGATTGATAATCCAGAATCATTTTTTTTTTCATTTTTTGATTTGATTTTTTTTGATTTTTTTTTTAGGGGTGTCGCACCCGAGAAGGGTTACCTACGTATCACACCGTATGGTGCGAATCAGACACTCGTAGTTCGTAAAGATATGTTGTGAATATGGTATGATATATATAAAAAAAAAAATTATATAACGAAAATTAAACATATCAACTAAATTTGCAAATATGTAACAAAACAAAAGTATAGACAAATTAAAGTGATGACTCGTTGAATCTGGTGTTGACCGACTTTTTCCAGTCAAAACATCTTGCGGTCATCTTTGTGAATGCCTTTGGCTTTGTTCTTTCCTGGAGTATATCCAGGAATAATGTTTTAGAACGACCCCCCAACTGTTCGCGAGGACGATCTTCCTGCAAAAAATAAGAGCACGGGGTGAAAGGAGGAAAGTCACTAAAAGAATAATAAAATGTAAGTGTGAAAGTATGGTAAAAAACTCCCCTGATTGCTTCACGAGATTCGAGTCTTGATGTTCAAGAACGCTTTATCCTTGGGCAGTGACACAATTTCTGTTCAAGAGTCGCAATCGACATGGTATGATATGTACAAAATTGAAGCAGCTAATTATTGCATTAAATAATATGTACAGAGATAAAAGAAGAAAAATAGCAAACAAAGTGGGCAGGAATTAAATACGCGTCCTATCATGCATGGAGCCTCTCTTATGCCAGAGGTGGGCCTAAACGCCAAATATGAGAGATTATGACAGAATAATTCAAGCTGTCAAACTACAGTGCTTTTGTTGGAAATGAAGACAGAATGTATGTACATTTTCCAATATCGGCATGTCAGAATTAGACTTGGATTAGCCCATCATTATCACGCTACAAATAATATGTTGATAGTCGTTGGGGGAGCGAGACCCGTCGACAATTTTGGTGGATTTCTTAATTGTGGAGTCGATGCCAAGGATCGACCCACCTATGGTGTATGCATGCATGATTAAAAATAAAAGGGTATAGCTCTATCATAAATTTACTAAGATTAGGCTTTCAGACTCAAGGTTCCCGAGCGGACTACTCGAGTGAGAAGGCTACGCGGCCAACCGGATGGTCCGGACACTCCGCGCATACGCCAACTCTCCTAAAATTTGGTAATTTAAAAGAATTTGCGGGTGCGCAAAACACACCTCGCGTGTAATGTGTGATAGTGTCAATTTTCCATAGTGGAAGAAATATGAGCGGAATGCCAATTTAAGGAAAACAATAAAAGAATATAGCAATTAAAGAAGTTAAAACATACAAAATTTCAAAAAGAAAACAATTAGAAGCACTAGAATAAATAAGAAGCAAAATAAAGCGCAATAATAATTAACCTGAACTTGCAATGGTTAAGAACCTGATTCCCCAGTGGAGTCGCCATGCTGTCGCACCCGATTTTGACCGGCGGGCTTCGCGACGCGACGGCGTCGATTGCCTCTGGATTGGATAAAAATGCTTGCTTTGAGGAGTCGCCACCTAATTATTCTAGGGTGAATTAGGGCACCTGAATGTTTAACTAAAAGATGTAAAATAACTCCAATTTTGTGGTCTGCTAAACTAATGAGATTCTAGGTAAGGGTTCTTTATTATCCTAAAGGGAAGGGGTTAGGCATCCTTTAAGATCCGCTAACTTGCGGTTATCCGGTCAAACTCAGGTTAATTATTATGTTAAAAGTGCATGTTTTACAAGTATAAAAATAATGTTGCAAGTATTTTATGAAATTATGCATTTGTACAAGCATGCATTTGTATGACAATAATATACATGTAAAGCTAAAAAAGACTATGAATATGCATTCGTATGAAAATTGATAAAGATGTATGCAATGTGATTTCTTATGGGCGACGGGCCTAAAAATAGATAAACTAGCAATTAACAATTTTAAAACTAACCGAGCCTAAAATAAATAAACTAGCGACGGGTTTTCAATTTTAGACTACCCTATTAATTAATTCTATGTATGCATATTCTAAACATTTTAATAATTTCACGAGTACAATAATATTACAATAAAGAATGAAATAAAGCTGAATTAAAGAAAGTAAAAACAACAACAAAATAGATAATCTCCGAGGGGTATTTGCCTTCTTTGACTTTATCCCTTGCAAGCTGTCAAGAACAAACGGTTAGAAACAAATGAATATACATAACTTCGGATCCGTAACCAAAACAATAAATGTTTTGATTACGGAGGACTCAGACTTAAATTTTGAAAAGATCATTCCAATCACGTCGTGGCTGCGAAAATATGACTCGTTGGTCATTTTAGTTGCCTTGCCTACCGAACATGTTGGTCTCTCGGGTGAAAAAGATTTAAGTTTCATCATTGCCCGGAAGTTTTATTTTCCGTCTTTACAACTGTGGAGGCCTAGAAAATCGACGGATATTTTTTCATCGGCCAGTGTAGTATCGTGTTCAAATCAGCAAAATTAAAAATCGAATCAGACGCGGCAGCAGCAGAGGCGATGCGTAAAAACAAAGGCAATTCGAGAAGACGGGATGTTTAGTAAAAAATAGTAAATATCCGCTGCCGGATGTTAAAAAGCATCTTTGGCAGTGAAATGAAACGAAAAAGCGCGGCCTCAATTCAATTTCATCGGCCTAAATGCGATATAAACAAGGCAATAAAAGCAAGAGAACGATAAGATATCCGTTGCGGATACTTAAAAAGTAAAGCGAAAAAGCGAGCGAAATGAAAAAAAAAAAGCGCGGCCTCGAATTCAATTTCATCGGCTTTGAATGCGATATTACTAAATCAATAAAGCAAGAAAGCGATAAGATATCCGTTGCCGGATACTTATACAAGATAAGCGAAAAAAGCAGAGGAACGAAATGAAAAAAAGCGCGGCCTCAAATTCAATTTCATCGGCCTAAATGCGATATTTAATTCAAAACAAGAATAAGACATATCCGTAGCACGGATGTTTAAAACAATAAATTAAAGAAACAGAGAAATGAAAGAAGAAAAGCGCGGCCTCAAATTCAATTTCATTGGCCTAAGTGTAGTGTTAGTTAAAACAAATAAAACAAGAATCCATTGCACGGATGTTAAAGAAAGCGATGAGAAAGCGAAACGAAGAAAGAAAGAAAAGCGTGGCCTCAATTTAATTTCATCGGCCTAAATGCAATATTAGTTAAAAACAATAAAACAAGAAACAACAAAATATCCGCTGCGGATGTTTAAAAACGAATGTAAAAATGTAAAACTGAGAAACGAAACAAAAAAAGCGCGGCCTCGAATTTAATTTCATCGGCCTATGTAGTATTAGATAAAATGATAAAACAGCAAAATACAAGATATCCGTGTTTTGCAATTAAAATAAACCAACAGTTTTGCAATTAAAACGTCCGACACGAATTCTGAAATTTGACACGATTCGGATACTGAACAGTGATCCGACCCGGATTCAGAATCCAATTTTTTTGATTTTCAGAAAGCCAACAACAAAACACAAACGCAAAAATCCGGAAATTTATTCGAATCGGGTCGACCCGACCCGGAACAGTGACCCGACCGCATCGGATACTTCAACCCGAATCAAATTCTTTCCAAATTTTCAGGTCACCAACAACACAATATAAACATACAAAAAATCTGGAAATTAACCGAACCGGGTCTACCCGACCCGGGTCAGTGACCCGACCCGAATCGGATGTTTTTCAACCCGAATCGATTTTCTCCAAATTACAGATAACCAACAACAAAAATATAAACATACAAAAATCTGGAAATTAACCGACCCGGGTCAGTGACCCGACCCGAATGTTTTTCAACCCAAAACGATTTTTTCCAAATTTCAGGTAACCAACAACACAATATAAAACATACAAAAATCTGGGAATGAATCAACTGAAGTCGACCGACCGGTGAGTGACCGACCCAAATCGGATGTTTTTCAACCCGGATCGATTTTCTCCAAATTTGGGTAACCAACAACACACATAAAACATAAAAATCTGAAATTCATTCAAACTGGTCGATTCGACCTTAACAAGTTGACCCGAATCTAATGTATTTTTTTCCAAATCTTCGGATAACCAACAAGAAGATATAAAAGTATTAAAAATACGGAAACCTTACGACCGGTTGCTCGCCCGACCGAACAAAGGACCGACCGGATTGTTGTTGTTTTTTTGCACTCCGACCGGAAATAAAACCCACAAAACCGAACGGAATCCACCAACAAATCGACCTCCACCCCCCTAAAATCGAGTTTGAAATCAAAACAAAGGGGCAAGGTTACAGATTTTAGGGTCGAAATCGCGAAGTTTTGGGGTGTAGGTATGGGTGAAGTGATGGGTGCGGCGTATGGGTGGCCAAGCGGTGTGGGGTCGTGGTGGTGTGTCTGGCGGCGGTGGCGGCGATGGGTGAGGTGGCCGGCGTGTAGGGTCACGGGTATGGGGGTTGTCGATTGTGGGTATGGTAGTGGTGAGGTGTCATGACCGCGACGTGGTGTTGCTTGGTATGGGGTGTGGCGTCGTGGTGGCCGGCGTCGGGTCGGGGCATGGGGTGTTGCGGTGATGGGGTTGAAGAGAAAGGAGTGTAGGGTTTTTTTGTGTTGTGTTTTTCTTGGGTTATGTTTAGTTTTGGGGGAATAAAGGGGATGGGAGTTGGGTTGGTCGAGTGGGCGATTGGTTGGGCTCGGGTGGGGTTTCGGTTGGGCACAGTCGGGTTTGGCCGACCGGGCCCTATTTTATTTTGTGGGATTTGGATTGATTTTGTTTTGGGTAGAAATTGTTTTGGGTTGGAAATAAATGGGTTATGGGTTGTTGGGTTGGGTAGGAATTGTTTTGGGTTGAGTAGAAGTTGTTTTGGGGGAAAATGAAATGGGTTATGGGTTTAAAATATAAAAAGGGGTTTTTATTATATAAAAAGAAAGCTTTGCAAAATTTATAAATTGTAAAGATGACAATATGATAAAAATATAATATTTGTGAAATGCTTGATGCTTAAATAAAAAATAAAAATGCAATGCCGTTTTGCGAAAATAAAATAACATATAATATTAAGATAAAAGTATGATTATGGTAAAAAAAAAAAGCAAATGACAATAAAATGCAAAAAATAATGATAATGATGATATATATACATATATATGCCTATATTTTAAAATTGTTTTAAAGTGTCAAAAATATTAAAAATTGCAAATAAAATCGTAAAAGATGGGACAAAATTGGGTGTCAACAGTAGGTCTCAACAGATGGGAGTGGAATGTGATGAAACGTTTAGCTCGGTAGTAAAGCCCACAACCATCCGGACCGTCCTCAGCATTGCCCTATCACAGTCTTGGCCCATTCATCAGCTTGATGTCAAGAATGCCTTCTTACATTGAGATCTTCATGAAACGGTATATATGCATCAGCCTATGAGTTTCAGGGATCCTATTCAGCTGAATTATGTGTGTCCGTTGCGAAAATCGCTCTATGGACTGAAACAAGCTCCTCGAGCATGGTACCAGCGATTCACCGATTATGTCTCCTCTGTCGGTTTTTTACACAGCAGATCCGATCATTCCATGTTCATCTACAACAAGGGTACAAACATGACTTACCTATTATTATATGTTGATGAAATCATCCTCACCACATCATCTGATGCTCTCCGCCGGTCCATTATGTCTTTTCTTTCCTCTGAGTTTGTTATGAAAGATCTGGGCCCCCTGAGTTATTTCTTGGGCATCTCTGTCACTTGACATTCTGGCGGCCTATTTATATGTCAGAAGAAGTATGCCGAAGAGATCTTTGACCGTGCAGGCATGACATCTTGCAAACCATCCCACACACATATAGACACTAACTCCAAGCTCAGCGTTGATTCCGGCCCTTCATATTAAGACCATACTCACTATCGTAGCCTGTCTGGGGCCTTACAATACCTCACATTCACGAGACCAGACATAGCCTATGTCGTGTAACAAATCTGCTTGCACATGCACAGTCCGACGGAAGCACACATACATGCCCTCAAACGTATTTTACGATACGTCCAAGGTACACTTCACTTTGGATTACATCTATATAGGTCTTCGCTCACTGGTCTCACTGTTTATTCTGATGCTGACTGGGGTGGATGTCCTCACACCCCTTGGTTATTGCATTTTCCTCGTAGATAACCTATTGTCTTGGTCTTCCAAAAAGCAACCTACACTGTCCCGATTAAGTGCAGAAGCAGAATACATAGGTGTTTCCAACGTCGTCTCTAAGTCTTGTTGGATCCGTAACCTTCTACTTGAGCTTCACTGCCCGATTCAAAAAGAAATGTTGGTCTACTGTGATAATATTAGTGCGATATTTCTTTTCACCATTCCTGTCCAACATCAGTGCACTAAACACATTGAGATGGACATTCATTTCGTTCGCGAAAAAATGGCTCGTGGTCTAGTTCGTGTCCTTCATGTTCCTTCCAGATATCAGATTGCCGACATCTTCACCAAAAGACTTCCGCACATACTATTTGATGGTTTTCGAGTCAGTCTCAGTGTTCGAGAACCTCCCGCTTCGACTGCAGGGGTATAATAGAATATTTCTCAATATTCTTTCATTAATTGTATATCTCCTATTTTAGGTAGAATTATAATCCTTTTGTAATTAGGTTAATTAGTTACCTAGTTTGTATCAAAGTAAATATTTTTGTAATCTTATATACATTGTAAATCATTCATTAATAAAATTAAGGGAACATATTTCTTGACTAACTAAGCTTTTAATTGAGATAGTCACACACTCTAATATGGTATTAAATCAATCAGATCAATCCTAGGTTATGTTTGAGTCTCACTATTATTCATTATAAAAAAGAGTTTTCACATGCGTGTCTCATAAAAAAGAAAATTAAGCTTGCATGTGAGTGGACATCTTAAAAGCATAATTAGCTAGTAAATAAAAATATATTTTCTCTAACAGCGTAAACCTTTACATGAGATGATCACATACTTCAACATTACTAACTACATCACCCAAATCACTATATTTTCATGTAAGAAAAACTAGTGATATATGACTAAGTTAACGGAGCATCCAATTTTAGGAAGTAATAATTGTACATTATAGGCAGTTGAACACTCATAATTTAAAATTTCTTACTCCAAATTTTACAATAAGGCAAAAGATGATGACTAAGAAGTTAATTACCACGTCGATAGATGTTAAAGGATCATATCCACAACCTCCTGATGCAAAGCTCACTCCAGTTTTTAGATCTTCACCTTTCATATTTCGATCCAAATAAGCTGGCATCAGTTCTTTAATCCCCAATCTTTCCACTGTAATAAATAACCATGAACTCATATCAAACTCCTCAAAGGATACATTAACTTTTCCTAGAGTGTATAATACTTTAATTTATTACAAACATAAATTTTCTTAATTCATTTCTTCACATAATAAATAAGGTAATAATATCAACATAAGGTAGTTATTTTCTGTACTACTGTCTACTGCACACAAGCTTGGAAATTATTTATTTAGCAATTTTTGTTATTGGACTTTTATTTTTATTTCTAAGGTTCCTGGTCCTATTTAAATAATTCTTTTATTTATAATTATTAAAACACTTGTATACAGTGACATGAGAGATGAAATTATTTTGAAACAAGCGAATTATGAAACCGTTTATTAGAATTTTGTATTTGTTTTTTATCGAGTGAGAGACACTAGTGTTTATAAGTAGTATAATTAAGTGCTAAAAGTACTCTTTCTCTAATAATTTAAAATTTAATCTAGATGAGATGATCAGGCAAAATATCATATGTTCAAATCTCTCATCACCACAAAAAAAGGACAAAATACGTATGCATGTTTGGTCCATTAAAATGAAGTACGCCTCACACGTGATAAGACGTGTAGAGAGATTATATAATTAAGTAAAAGTGTATTCTTTCATAACTCAACGGAGAATAAATACCTAACAAGTCGGGCGGCGTCTTGCCATTGCTGAACCTTCCGGTAGGGGTTCCACCCATGAAGTCCTTTCCATAAGGTGGATGTTCACATTTTACCTTTGTTGTTATATACTTATTATTTCCCTGATCCACTATTGAATCTCCAAATGCAAACACTGCCTTAAAACCCCGTTATGTGGGAGCTGCCCCTTTGCTTTGTAGGCAATAAACAACACAAAATAAGCATAAAATGAAACCTTAAAACACACTAAATTAGAAGACAACATTGTATAGACTTCACTCACTTTCTTTTCAATATACGAATAGAAGAAGGTTTATGTTTAATTTATAGATGCTAGTGGTCGATAGGACCAAGATTATTAATTAGTATTTTCTTTGTAACTCTTATTTCATATGTCGTAACTAATGCTTCCCCATAATGTACACTCCATGTATTAATTAACAACATGTAGTTGTGTTTGGCTAATGTCGAATAAAGTTGGCCGTATTGCGTATTCACCGTATTCTCAGTCAAACACTAAATCGATTGAGTTTCAACTTTGGATTTATTATTAGGCGGTGTACTAACCGTGTAAAAAAGTTACACAAACATTTTGAATGTGTCAAAATAAGGCACACCATAATATTACACCATCAAATCAATTTAAGCAATTGTAACAAATTATTCTTCCACTTTTTAGGTTGACATATGAAATTTATTAAGAAAATTTGCATATTATTATAAGTGAACTTATGTTGATGATGTAAAAAATTAATCAATACACTACAAAACATGGACTCGTAAGGATTACACCATGTAGCTTGACTTGTGTGGTTAATTTCTCAAATATGTAAAATCGTGCACGTCAAAATATGCTATCAGGTAAATTATTACGATCCGGTAAATCCAATTTACTGAGGACGTCACAAAAAATTTCATTAGTTCCTCTCTTTCTCCTCTAATAAAATGAGAGAATAACATAAATGATCCTTTATGTTTTTGGCGTGTTTAAAATGAACCCTTAACATGTTCTTGGATATTTTGGTCCTTTAAGTTAACGAAAAGTGATCATTTTTTATTTCCATAAAAAATTTAACAAATTTTGAGTGTTATATTCAAGTGAACTATAAAAGATTACTATTAGTAAGGACAATGCGAAAATTAGTAAGTAGTAGTAGCTAAGTCAGGACCACTAAATACCAACTACATAAATTATGCACAAATTTAATTTTTATTCAATAGTTCCGAGATTCCAACATAAATACTACTTGATATACATATATGAATATCAAAGACATAAACTTGATTTTCAGTGTCTTATTTAGGGGTGTACATGGATCGGGTCGGTTCGGATTTTTCAAATACCAAACCAAATCAATTGCGTTGGATTTTTAAATTTATAAACCAAATCAAACCAATAAAATTCGGATTTTTCAACCTCAAATTTTCTCGGCTCATTCGGTTCTATCCGGTCCCCCCCCCCCCCCCCCCCCGAAAAGTTTTCATACAAAACATATAACTTTTACTTCAAATATTTTTAGTCTTAATAAGATACAACTATATAATTAAGGTGTTTCTTAAGAAAATAACACAAAATGTGAGATAAATGATGATATTGTATTAAAGTATTCAACAAAAAAAATAATAAAATTGGTTAAAATAATATTGCTAACTAATAAGCCGTAAAGAAAATGATCATAATTTAAAAATATTAAGTCATGCTAAATTAAGTACGGCTAATAAATATTAATTACATGACAAAGAAAAAATAAAATTAACTTATGTATTTTTACTCTCTAAAAATCAATTATGCAAAAAAGAATAGATATTCAACATTATTGTCATTCCTAGTGTTAGAATGGAGTTTCTTTTGTTAGCATTAGTGTTGAGTTGGTTTTGGTTTGGACCTTATTTGAGATACTAACATTCATGGGCTATAGAACTTATTGAAATTTAAAATTTTAAGTTCAAGCTTGAAATAATATGATAAAAAAAATTATAAAAAAAATTCAAGAAATATTTATAAATTGCATTACAAATAAATATTTTTATGTATAAAATATTCTTAAAATTTGAATACATGTAATGTCGGGTTGGTTTGGTTCGGTTTGACTTTTTTTTAGCTAAAACTAAACCAAACCAATTATGATCAGATTTTTTTCAACACCAAACCAAGTCAAACCAAACCACTAATCGAGTTTTGTTCTCGATTTATCGATTTGGTGCTTTGTTTTTCTTTGTACCCCTAATATTATTATATGAAGTAAAGCTTTATCAATGAATCAAGAAAAGAAGCACACGAAGGACGGATAAATTAAACACATTTTTTGGGGACCTTAATCTAAAGTGTATGTAATCTTGATCATGATCGAACTCATCATCTATAAGAACCTGTTCATATATTTTTTGATGATATGATCAACAAGAATCCTATAAGCTTTCTCAGTGGGATGATAACTATCCCAAAACAAATATTTTGTATTATCTTCACATGTTCCGCTAAATCTGTTGCATAGTATTATCACCTCTATTATTCCTGTGCCACAACACCCTTTCTCAACTTCTTCAAATCCTACAACAAATACACGATAACAAAATTAATAAAAGAAGAATATTCTAGTACATCAACAATATGAATAAATTTTGCATTATTAGACCGCCCTAAAGATATTTATAGCTAATAAAGACAAAAAAAATGAAGCAGCACAAGCGGTCTCGTACACCGATAATGTGAATTTTTTTTTGCATTAATCATATATATCATCCTAAAGATATTTGTAGATAATTTTTCATAAATCGTAAACTTATGAAAATATGACAAGTTAATTACTTGCTATAACAGGTAAACGTAACTTAAAATAAATCATGACTTTATAGCAATGTTATAGTGTATCGTACCATATTTTTGGGGGTTGTCAATTAGATCAAGAAGAGGATTATAGATATCGATGAGAACCAGCTTGGACTGAGCCAACTTTTTGGACAATGAATCAATTTCCATAGAGAATTTGGCGTTGGCCAATTCTGCTGCTTGATTGTAGTCCTTAGCACATGCTCTATCTAGCCCTCCAGCTAGTGTTCTCTGTGCTGGTAAACACCCTATTGGTGGAATTCCAAACATCCCAAATTTTGTTGCTCCTAAGTTGTACAATTCCTTCAAGATAAAAAAAAACTTGAATCAATACAAAATTTAGTGAAAAATAATATTCTTAATAATTGGTAATAAAAAACTATCTATTCCTCTCCCCATATAAGAAATTCATGCTTTTGTGGGGTTAATCATATGATATCCACAATTCATTGATTCAACTGATTAATATTTGAGCTTTAGAAAGTCGACTACAGAGTTCTCCTTAAGTATCAAAAAATACTTTATTCACAAATTTTAAACCTAAACTTCTAATTAAGGGTGGAGAAACTTTTGTCCATTATACCGCATCCCGTGGAGAATTCATTCATTTTGAAAATGACTATCCTAAGAGTTCATTAATATGCCAACATATACTTGATTTCAAATGAAACTAGCTTTACATAATTGATCACTTAAGAGAGAATTAAAATGGGATTATAAAAGCCCAGGCGCCAACGATAATATCATATGCGAACCAAGTGATTAAGACCAAAAAGATAAAAAGATCTAACCAAGTGATATTGGAGGATCAACATTGAGAACTCATCATAGAAAAATTCAATTATATTGAGTAAAATTCTAAGTCATAATTGGAAATGAAAAAAATGAAATTAAAATATAATAGGCATAAAGGTATATACTAACTTGGATAAATTCAGAAGCTTTTTCCACCATGAGATCAGTAAATGAGTTAATATCCTGCTTCAGCCGAATTCCAGCAGTGAAATATGTATTTGCAAGATCATCGCTGCCAGCAACCACCAAAAATAGGCTATTTTTCAAAATATAATTGGCTTCTTCTTCTCCGACTAATCCTTTTAGCGTCCCAATATATTCTTTGAACTGATTTAATTGTGTTGATAGGGGTATGGCTGACTGATTAACATAAACAAAACAAAAAATAGGAGCAAAGATTAGTATTTCTTTATTTCCTCTTTTTTGACAAGAATGGTTAATGTTGCTAATTATTATGGCTGAATTAATTGACCACATACACAGATACACTACTTCCCGCTTATCTCAGTTTATGTGACCCTATTTTCAGTGAAGTATGCTGAATTGTCTATAAGCGGTATATTTAAAGAAGCAAACAAATAAATAAACCAAAGATAAAATTCCGACATTAATAATAAAACATGATTTGAATATTGTACTACAACACTTTTGAACGAGTTTTCATTTCTAAAAATATGTTCTCGATCATCATTAGAAATATAATTCTAATTTTTTCCCTTGTTAAGACATGGAAATTATTTTAATATTCTTACATTTTATTCATGTATAGTAAAAACTTTCTGACCAAGCAGTGTCACCGATTGGCCTAGCTAGGTGGCTCAGCCCCTGCACCATTTCATTTTTAATCTATTTAAGAAAAATGATGACTGACAAGTTCTTATAGTCACACAAACATTATGACGAATTTAAAATTCTAAGCTTCAAAAGTTTATATTTCCTTATTAAAACATGTGTCATATTAAATATGGTCACATAAAATGAGATGAACGGAATAGTAATTATATTATTATTTTAACCTAATGGATGATAAGAAAAAGTTACCGCGATGGTAGCTGTTAGAGGGATGAATCCACAACCTCCTGATGCAAAGCTTACTCCAGTTTTTAGATCTTCACTTTTCAAATTTGGATCTAAGTAAGCTGGCATAAGCTCTTTTATCCCCAATTCTTCAACTGAAATAATTGACAAACATAAGGAGTCATGTCAAATTTGCAATTTGTGTTATTTTATTTACCATTTTTTATTCGAAAAAGGACCACAATTGTCTTTGATCTATTGAATTTGGCACAAAAATGCCCAGCGTTTTTTTTAATAATCCTCCATTAGTTTTTAAGGCACTTTTGGGCCAAAAAAAAGCGAGGTATTTTTTACTCAATAGGTGAACGGAAGACATTTTTGTAAATTCAATAAATCAGGGATAGTTTTGGCCCTTTTCCGTTTTTTATTTAATTCTTGAAAAATATTTATATTATATTATTTAAAGAATTTTCCTTGCATTAATAGTTAAATTCACTTGACAAGGTGACATCAGAGAATTGAGTTTGTTTGTCACAATTTGACTTTTGTCCCATTTGCACGTATGGCCATAAGGTAACCAACGCATCTATTTCCAAAGTAGAAGAGAAAAAAGAAAAGATTATTTTATTTGTGTGCCCTATAAATGCTTGAAAGCTGAAATCTAACTACTAAGTACAGTAGTTATTAAAAAATTTGCTCAAACAAGTTAGTTAGTCGCATCATGCAGTTGAATCTTGTGTGTATTAGTCGGATGATAACGAGATTAATCTCCATTCAATAATAGACAATTTTTTAAACCTAAATGTGAAAACAAGTCATTGCGCTATTTTTTAAAAGGAATCTTCTAAGGCAAATTTATTTGTTGAAAAGCGGACGAATGCATGAATAAAAAATATTAAGTTATATATATCGTTAGTTAAATCATTTCTTACCGGACTTGTTTATGAGCCATGCTTGGTATTTAAAGAGAATGAAGTTGATGATAGATTAAAACTAATTTAATACGGATCTGATTCCTCTCCATTTTCTTCAAGTTCTTGCTTGGATTGAAGACACATGACATAGGTTAAAATTAATGGCTAAGATTTGATTGACTAAAAAAAAGCCCTAACCTTTGTTTAAAAAAATAATATTTCATATATTTACTTCCAAATTTTTTAGTAATCCCACAAACATAGCAACATATCATCTTGTCCATAAATATATTTAAAAAAAATTCTCTATCTTAAAAAATTTATGTCATGTATCCTCAATTCAAGAAAAAAATTGGGAAAAATGGAGAGAAGAGAAATGTAGAGGAGCCGGATCCGTACAAATCCTAAAATTAACATCTTTTTGACCCTAAACATTTTTAGCCAAAGCACATCTAAAAGTAATGACATTATGTAGCCAATTTTATATCCACCTCCTAAAATCACGGTGAGTAAAATATTATTTTCCCTAAATCACCTAGTAGAATATTTCCCTCCTAATCAATAGTAATGTAATTTTCCATAATATAATCCTTCTATTAATGATATCTGACTGAATTAGACATATTCATTCAAATAATAGTTCAAAATGATTTCTTCCTACTTTTGAGCCAAAATTAGCTACTAAAACCCTAAAAAGATATGAGCCATGCGAATTGCAAATATCTTTTTATGGATCGTTTTGAGTTTAACAAATTCTTTTTATACTAACAGATTGACCAAAAGATAAATATAAGTAATCGTACACAAAAAGTGGATTAATAATTTCGAAAACAAGGTATATTACCTATAGAAAATTATTTAGTATAATGGTGGTATACATATATAAGTTAAAACCCTTTCATTTTGTATAACAGTGGAAATGATATAGTGAGGGCAAATGTTCTTGAGGAATTAATAAGAAATTTCAATTTATATGACATAATTTTAACAGTAAATTCAAACATAACATTTTTAAGTCTTTTAAAATAAAGTTCACACATATGAAAACTAAGCAAAATTACATTTTGTGAGGCAATGAGATCCCAACATCTCCTGCAATACGCGAAGGAATGCTAGAAGGCACAGGTGAATGTCATTTAAAGTAAGACTCTTTACTAAACGTCAAATTGGCTAAACGAAGAGCACTATAATCTTGATCAAAAGAAAACTCGTTCGACTTTGAAAATTCTAATGATATCACATAAACTGAGATAGAGGGAGTATATAATTATGAGGATTTACCTATCAAGTCCGGCGGCGTCTTGCCGTTGGAGAATCTTCCGGTCGGAATTCCACCGTTGAAGTCCTTACCATAAGGTGGAAAATTACATTTTGCTACTGTTGCAATATCGTTATTATTCCCTTGATCCACTATTGAATCTCCAAATGCAAATACTGCTTTTAAAACCAAGTTATTTGGTAACTGCACCTTCGCTTCACAGCCAATAAATGACATAAGAGAAACAAAGTATAATATCACCATGATATTATGCAGCATTATATTGCTGCAACTTCCCTTTCAAGAATACCAACAAAAAGAGAACTTTTGAAGTTTGAAAAAGCTTTGAAATGTCGGATTTGAGAAAGTTTTACTCGGGTCTTTATTTATTTATAGAGGCTAAGAAAGTATATTATGTACGAGTTTAAGTTATATATACATAGGCAAATTTAGAATTTAAATTTAATTGATTGAAGTTTTAATATTTTTATTATTCTACTCCTCCGTCCCAATTTAGTTGTAATGTTTCCTTTTTCGATAGTCAATTTGTCTCATTTTCAAAGCTAAATTAGATTATATTAACTCAATAATTTATATTAAATTTTAGATATTATTCAAAAACTATACAATAAGTACGGCAAGTTGCTCATTAATTTGATGACAAAATATATTTTAAAATATTAGTCAAAATTTATATAGTTTAACTCCCGAAAAGCGAAACATGACAACTAATATGAGACAGAGCGAATACTCATTATACTATTAAAGTAATGGGTCCAAATCGAATATATCTTAATATTTTAATAGATTTTTACATTAATATAGTCTATTTCAAAAGTTATAAGTTAGATGAAAACCGAAAAGCTACATCCACCCATGGTTAAATATATAGAGGCTAATTAAGAAAGTATATTATATACGAGTTTAAATTATAATATACATAATTTAGCTTTAATTTGTTGAAATTTTAAGATTTTTAGTATTATACCTTACTATTAAAGTAATACATTTAGATGAACTTATAGCCGAAAAGCAACATCCACCCATGGTTATAAATATATATATTGTTAGTGTAGATTTATTTTACACTATTAGGATGGTAAGAAATATTCTTCCTTAATTATTTCATTAATGATTTACGCTATATATAATTGTACAAAAATATTTACCTTACTTCAAACTAGGTAACTAATCAATCATAATTACAAGAGAAATCTAATTCTACATAATATAGGATATGTACAATTTTAAATGCAATCTAATTCTATTACACCCCGCAGTCGAAGCGGGAAGTCGGCGTATGTTGAGACTGTCCCGAAAGTCTTCAAATAAAATCAGCGGAAGACCTTTTGTAAAGATGTCGGCAATCTAATAACGTGACGGGACATGTAAGACACGTACTTGTCCACGAGCAACCTTTTCGCGAACAAAGTGAATATCCAGCTCAATATGTTTAATGCGTTGGTGGTGAACCAGATTCCCTGAGAAATAAATAGCACTAACATTATCACAATAAAACAATGTCGCCTTCGGAACCGGACAGGGGAGTTCTAAAAGAAGGTTTCATAGCCAACAAGATTCAGACACCACATTGACAATTCATTGGTATTCTGCTTCGGCACTGGATCTGGTATCCGAACAACCACCCCAATCGGCATTTTTATATGAAATAAGAGTGGTTGTCGAAGACGGATATAAATGCAAGTCATGATCGAGAGTACCCTGAATATAACGCACAATGCATTTGAGAGCATGCATGTTATCCTCCATCAGGTTATGCATGAATAGAAAAACTTTTTGTACAACATAAGAGATGCAGGGCCTCGTGAAGGTGAGATATTAAAGGTCCCCTGCAAGGGTACGGTAATGTGATGGATCGGCATATGGTTTGCTGGAAGAAGCACTCAACTTCAGTTTAGTGTCAACCGGAGTGGCAGACGGCCTACACGATGACATGTCAGCTCGTTCAACAATCTCTTCTGCATACTTCTTTTGGGATAAAAATAAACCACCAGCATGACGTGTCACAGCTATCCCCAAGAAGTAACTCAGTGGCCCTAGATCTTTCATTACAAACCCAGAGCCAAGCAATGGCATGATAGACTTGCGGAGAACATCAGATGAGGCAGTTAAGATAATATCAACCACATACAAAATAATGTAAGCAATATCATTACCCTGACGGTAGATGAATAGAGAATGACCAAACTGAGGACCATCCTGATAGTTGACGGTTTGACCACCGGACTGAAAGTCTCACCACAATCCATACCAACCTGTTGAGTCTTCTCATCACCTACAAAACGAGCTTTGTGCCTCTCAAATGTACCATCATATTTTTCTTTATGACTAAAAATCCACATAGACCGAATCACATTAACATCAGGGGGACGGAGCACCAAATCTCACATCCTATTATTAATGAGAGCATTAAATTCATCATCCATTGTCATTTTTCAATTCAGGTCATTAAAGGCAGACACAGGATTACGAGGCAACGATGATTTGAAAACATGGGTGTGAAGACCGTATTTTTTGTTTGTCTTAAAAATCCCGTATTGACTACGAGTGACAGGCCGTTGGGTCGGAATTAGAGTTGGGCCAGCCGGGAAGGACGGACTGCCCGGTAATGGGTTGGCAGTGACTGGACTGCGGGGCAGTGGGCTTGCGGCCAGTGGGCTGCTCAAGCCGAACGATGGGCCGAGACCTAGCGGACTGTCAGCCACTAGGCCTCGCGGCAATGGGCTGCCGACGAGAGACTCAGCTGGGCCAGCGGTCGCTGGGCTCGAGGATTGGGCTGAGACACCGGGAAATATTGGGCTTATTTAGAAGGCTAATTTATGGATCAAATACGGGGGTATGATATAGTCAAGAAATTCATAGGTAGGAGGACTGTAACAATGTAATTTGGCAAAAGGAAAATTTGTTTCATAAAAAATTACGTGACGACTTACAATGATTTTATTAGAGGATAAGTTGAAATATTTGTAATCACAATGATTTGACGAATATTCCAAAAAAACACACGGAGTTGACCGGTGTTGAAGTTTATTAATGGTAGTAGAAGGAAAAAGATGATAGCATAAGCACCCAAAAACCCGTAAGTGAGACTATGAAGGGTCCCTTAGGTATAAAATTTTGAGTAGGGATTGGTAGGCTACTTGTTTTGTTCGGAAGTATGTTTAACATATAGGTTGCCATTTTAACGCATGATGCCAAAAAGATGGTGGTAGAAAGGCATGGGCAAGTAAGGTTCTAACAATATTTTTAATGGTTCGAATTTTTCTTTCTGCTTTTCCATTTTGAGATGATGTATGTGGACACGAGAGACGAAATGACAGACCATTAGTTTTGCAAAAATCCCAAAAAGGCCCATTATCAAATTCTCTACCATTATCACACTGAATATTTTTAATGTCCCGTTCAAATTGAGTGCGGATGTATGCTCTAAAGGATAGAAATGTGGGAAAAATTTGTGACTTTTTAGACAAAGGAAACGTCCACAAAAAATAGAGTAATCTTCTAACAACATAAGATAATATCGGTAGCCCAAAGAGCTCAAAACGGGAGATGTCTAAATATCACTATGAATAATATCATGACAGTATGAGAATTTGAAGCAAAAAAAGGCAACTTAACATGTTTTCCAAGAGAACAAGAGCGACAAATATGACAACTACGAGGTCTAGTACACTCAATAAATTTATTCTGTTTAATGGAAGCAAAAACAGGTGCTCCTGGATGACCCAAACATTCATGCCATAAAGAAGGAGATAAAGCTGCAAAAATGGATGGTAATTTGGCTTGATATGTGGTTGTGGTGATTGGATAAATCTCGCCCCGACTATCACATCTCATTAGACGCATCCCCGTCTGAAAATCCTTCACGGAAAACCCAAAAGGATCAAATTCAACAGAAATCCAATTATTAGTGGTAAATTTTCTAATTGAAATCAAGTTTTTAATTAATTTAGGTGCATGAAGGACATTTTCAAAATTAATGGTGGATTCGGGGGGACAAGTTTGTAGTACCATAACCACGAATTGAAATTGAATGACCATTTTCGATAATTATACCACGATTATTTCTCAAATTAAAATAGGACGAGAGATTACTTTGTGAGGATGTCATATGAGACGTTGCACCGGTGTCCATGTACCAATTTGCGTCGGGCAGAGTAAGCCCAAGAGTGTGCATCGCGGCCTCGATATCTGTCGAGGTCGCCACTGCCGAGTGGGCCTGCTGCCACTGGCTCGGCAATGGCCCAAGAATTCCTGGGTTGTTGCTTGTTAGACCGGCCTGCTGGGTTGTTAGATGTGACCTGGGCCTGGACTAGTTACTGTCGGCTGGATAAGGGTAGGGCGGCATGGCCCAATACCACTGTCAGGCATATGGTGTCGGCCCACTGCCCCAGGGTGCCCTCGGCTGCCACTAGGCTGGCGGTTGCTGCTAGCCGCCGCCCCTGTCGCCACCTCCTCCACAGCGGTTGCCGCAGCCTTTACCACCATCCGCGATTTTTGCTCTCATTATCGTCGTTTCATCCCTTCTGGCCATAATTTGGCGGCAAATTTTCAAATTGTGACGAACTCTCATCGGACGGAGAGGCAGCCAAGGCGAAATTTGACACTGTGACTGTCTTCTTGGCAAAACCCGCTTCTTCGAGAATGAACATAGAGCGGGCTTGGTAAAGTAAGCCGATTGTTAGTGACCGGCGTGCCGACGTTCTTGAGTTGGTCCGACAACACCTTGAGTTGTTGACAATATGCGGAAGCATTTAGAAAGTCTGCCATGTCGGTGGTGGAGAATTTATGTTCAAGAGTAACGGCCTGAGAATTTTTGTTGTCTTGGAATATGTCGCGTAAGCGATCCTAAGTCTCCATCGTCATGGAATCAGGCTCAATAATTGTATGCAGCAAATAGCTAGAAATAATGGCATAAATCCACTGAAGAACTATCGCATCAATGGTTAACCATAATTCTCTTTCATCGTCGGTTTTCGGCACCTTCTCCTTGCCTTTTTTCGGCGGAATTATGTGATGAATGACCCGGTGGGAGCGGCAGTGAATCTTGAAGCGCTCCGCCCACGTTGCATAATGGACGTTTTTCATCTCAAGAGTGATGGAAACATGAGATTTGATGTTGAAAACTGTGAGGGCTGGATGAAAAGAAGATTTTGAGTCAGACATGGCTGATGGGGAGAAGGATGGTCGGCGGCAAAAAAAAGAATGGGGGTGGGGTGTCGGACACAAGGAAACAAGGTTAGGATTTCAGGAACTTTCCCTAGACTACTGATACCATATAAGAAATATTATTTCTTAATTATTTCATTAATGATTTACACTATATATAATTGTACAAAAATATTTACCTTGCTACAAACTAGGTAACTAATCAATCTTAATTACAAGAGAAATCTAATTCTATCTAATGCAATTTAATTCTATTAAGGATACCCAAATGATATTTTCAATATGTAAGCTTCTTTAAAATGTAGGATCTGTAATATTAAAAATAAGATATGTTACTTGCTATAATAGATAAAGATGATCAGATAATATGAAAATTTCTTTTTAATGCATATAACTCAAACTAATATATACAATTATACAGTGGAGATTTAGAGTAAGCTAATGGTGATTGGTGAGTGATAAGATTTTTAGCTGTTGGTAGACGACATTATCAAATAATGCAAGAAATAAATGTCCTTGTCAGTGGCTTATTATTGGATCCTCTAATAACTTCTTATTTTCCAACCTACTGTCATATTCGTGATTTTGTTTTTCTGCAGTCATATTCGTGATTACACAGGGCTAAAGTTTCACAAGTTTCCTTTTGTCACGCATTTTGAAGGTTTCAAATTATTAAATTAATAATAAGCCAATAATACAGACCGACTTGTTTATGCTAGAAGTACATGTGTTCTTGAGAAGGGAACTTTCTATCAGTTGCATCTTTTGGATTTAAGTCATATATATATATATATATATATATATATATATATATATATATATATATATATATATATATATTAATCTCTTTTGGAGAGTTATTTCATTAATACATAATATATATATAGTTGTACAAAGGTGAAATTCTAATATAGTAAGGATCCTAATCTATCATAAATATATAACAATCATAATTACACAATATATGGGGAATATATGGAGAATATTCGCTAATACATCCCCTCAGTCGGAGCGGGAGGAGGCCGGACGCTAAGGTTGGATCTGAAGTCGATGAATAGCTGTCTGGGAAGCCCTTTTGTGAAGATGCATGCATACTGATATGAAGAAGGCACGTGCAATACTCTGACTTGACCAAGAGCAACCTTCTCACGAACAAAATGTATATCCATCTCAATATGTTTGGTTCGCTGATGTTGAAGTGGATTGTGAGAAAGATATATGGCAGATATGTTATCACAATAGACTATAGACGCTTTACTCAAGGGACACTGGAGCTCCAAAAGGAGATTTCGAAGCTAACAGATCTCAGCGACAACATTGGCAACGCCTCTGTACTCTGTTTCGGCACACGAATGGGATAGTGTGGCTTGCCTCTTAGCAGACCAGAAAATGAGATTATCCCCTAAGAATACACAATAGCCGGAGGTGGAACGTCGCGTGTCCGGATACCCTGCCCAATCTGCATCCGTATATGATAGTAACCTAGTTGGTGTAGAGGGGTATAGATGCAACCCATAATCAAGTGTGCCCTTAATGTATCGGATGATACGCTTAAGAGATGTGAAGTGAGACTCCTAAGGGGCATGCATAAACATACACAACTGCTGAACATCATAAGCAATATCGGGCCTGGTGAAGGTAAGATACTGCAGTGCACCTGCAAGGCTCCGATAAAGAGTAGGATCAGATACTGGATCACCATCAATAGTACTGAGCTTTGATTTAGAATCTACCGGAGTGTGCATGACCTTGCAATTTGCCATTTTAACCCTGTACACGATCTCCCCTGCATACTTACACTGACTCAAGAACATAGTGTATGCAGACCTGGTCACTGATATCCCCAAGAAGTAACTCAATTTTCCCAAGTCAGTCATAGCAAATTAGAACTTAAGTAAGGCAATAATCTCATTTTTCAGCGCATCAGATGAGGTCGTGAGAACAATAGCATCCACATATAGTAATAAGTAAGCAGTACTCATACCTCGATGATAAATAAACAGAAAATTATCGCACTTGCTGCATACAAACTCAATCTGCATAATGTACCTGGCAAAACGTTCATACCACGCTCGGGGGGCCTATTTCAAACCATACAGTGACTTACGGAGACGACATACATACTGAGGGGTTGTTGGATGGACAAAGCGAGGTGGCTGGCGCATGTAAACCGTTTCTTTCAAGTCCCCATGTAGAAACGCATTCTTCACATCAAGCTGATGAATCGGCCAATGATTTCCCATGGCTATACTCAGAACTGTGCGAATGGTAGCCGGTTTAACAACCGAACTGAACGTATCATTACAGTCAATACCCTCCTACTGATTAGTTTCGTTAGCCACAAGTCTCGCCTTATATCTTTCAAAGTCACAATTGTCTCTGTATTTGTGACGAAAAATCCACATGCATCGGATCACATTCACCCCCTCCGGTCGAGGAACCAAATCCCAAGTGTGCTGGTTTGTTAAAGCATTAAACTTCTCACACATGGCCGCATTCCAATTAGGGTCTAGTTTGGCTATATTTAGGTTTTTGGGAATGAGGGAAATGATTTGTGTAGATAGGTTAAATTGGACTTTGGGTTTGAAAATCTTGTGTTGGGCAAGGGTTTTCATACGGTGCGAGGGGGCAGGCTGTGTATGTGTGCTGGGTGTCAGGACTGGGTCACTGTGTGGGGATGGATCCGGGTTCGAGCAATGGGTCGGAATAGTCTATTGATTGGGTATATGGGCGGGATGGGTGATATGTGGGTTTGACGATGGGTCGGGTGTGGTCACCGATTTGGGTAGACCGAGATGGGTTGAGGTCGACGAAGTGGCGTATGGTGTCGGTGGTGGGTGGCTACTGGATGGTTGGTTTGATGGACGGTGGGGATAATCGGTGGTTGGATCGGTAGCGGGGTTGTGTTGAGGTTGTGGTGGTGACACACTAGTGGGGATGATGACCCGTGGTGACATCGAGATATTGGGTTGATTGTCGGCAGTTGTGGCAACCGGCGTTTGTGGTGAAGGAGGGTGGCAGAGACGCAGGACTGCCGCCGGTGGTTGCGGCAGTTGGTGGCAGGGAGGGGTTTTCGGTGGTGTTCTCACTCAGTTTGCTGAGAATGACGGGGCAGATGTCGGATTCGTCAAGGAAGGTATAGTTCGATTTTCAGAATTTTTGGATGTCCGAAAAAGATAATGTGGTCTCATCAAACATGATGTGACAAGATACATGAATTTGACGAGTGGACAAGTCATAACATAAATAGCCCCTATGATTAGACGGAAAACCTACGAAGACACACAGAGTGGTTCAGGGTGCTAATTTATGAGGGGCGGTAGAGACCAGATTGGGAAAACACAGGCAGCCGAAAATCCGAAGGTGATCATAGAAGGGAACCCGATGGTGTAATATTTCGGTTGGGGTCATGTTGTTAAGGGTGCTAGTTGGTAAAATATTAATGACATATTCTACCATTTTGATTGCAAAAACCCAGAACGAGGGAGAGAGAGAGAGGCATTAAACAGGAAGGTACGAACCATGTTATTTATAGTGCGAATGATTCGTTCTGCTTTGCCATTCTGAGGAGATGTGTGAGGACACAAAAAGCAAAAAACGATGCCATTATTTTTACAAAATTTGTGAAACATGAAATTATTAAATTCCCTGCCATTGTCACATTGAAAAGATTTTATGACTTTTTCAAATTGTGTTTTGATAAAAGTACAAAATTCAAGAAATTTGGCAAAGACTTTCGATTTGAACTTTAGTGGGTAAATCCAAATAAAGTGAGAGTAATCATCTAATAAGACTAGATAATATTTATGACCCAGAGAACTAGTAATGGGGGATGTTCATAAATTAGTATGAACAATATCAAAAGGAACAAACATAACACTAAGAGACGATTTAAATGGAAGGCAAACATGTTTGCTTAGTTGACAAGAAATGCATTTTTGGGCAAGTTTTCCATTGTTACAACGAATAAAATTATTGCTTCTAAGAAACTGAAAAACAGGAGCTCCTGGGTATCCAAGTCTATTATGTCAAGTTGAGGGAGAGATAGTAGCGAGGGAAGTGTGTGAGCGGAAGCTGGCAGCGGAAGATGATGGGAAAGGATAGAGGTCCCATGTTCTATTGCATCTCGTAAGAGGTGTCCCCGTACACAGATCCTTCATAGTAAAACCAAATGGATCAAAATCGACAGACACATAATTATTGCGAGTAAATTTCCTAACATAGATTAAATTCGTAATTATGTTAGGAGCATACATGACGTTATTTAGGGAGAAGGGTGGGTGAGGTGGTTGAGCTGTTGCATATTCAAAGAGCTGAAGGCCTGGCCCAAATAGGTAGGTGACATGCCTTGGACTTGCGGTTGTCGAGCCTGCACGAAAGGGGCCTGATTCTGCATGTTGTTGGTCTGACCCGGACCTAGGCCCATGAGGCTGGGCTGCTGGAACCCGTGTTGAGCCTGCTGAAAATTATAGGGGGCCCTCGACTGCTGCGGATAATAAATCGGGGTGGAGGCCTAGGGTGCAGTGTTGGGCCACTTTCCTGGGCCATCCCAAGCAGCTGAAGTCGTCGACTACCCAGTGGTATTTTTGCCTTCACGGCCTTGGCCACCCCTTCCATTCCCGCGACCCTTACCTTATTTGCCACCACCACGGCCACTCCTCTGTTAGTGGTTATCCGATGGTGTTTGGCCGATGGGAGAGGCGGCGTTGATTGTGGACGTATCAACGGATAATGCTTTTTGGTTGTGTTCGTCCTGTTTAGAACAACATGTTTCCTCCAATAATAATTATGACCGAGCCTTATTGAAACTTGATAGGGGATCGGCATGTTGGATCATCGTGGCTAGGGTATCATACTCACATTTTGGAAGACCTGCGACTAGTTGGAGAACCATCTTTGTTTCGGAAACGGGCGTACCCACGTTTGATAATTGGTCTGCCAGTAGTTTCAATTGCTTGCAGTATTCGGACATGTTAGAGAAAATTTTAAGAAGTGTATTATTAAATTGTTCCTCCAAATACACAGCACGAGTGTGCTTATTATCTTGAAATATTTCTTCTAATCGACTCCATAACTCACGGGCTGATGCACCGGTTTTCAGGATAGTGAGTAGCAAGTCCTGAGAGATAATGTCATATATCCATTGTTTGACAACGGCGTCGAGGCGACGCCATGTTGAGTCATCAACTTCAATGGGGCGAGGGAGGGAGTCGTCGATATAGTCAAGCACGTTATAGACACATGTATGAATGCAGAATAGTTCAACCCATGGAGAGTACTGACCGTTCTCTTGATCAAGAATTATGGGGATAAAACTCTTGATGTTGGTGACGGTGAGTGCTGAATGAATAGAGGGTGAAAAGGATGATTTTGGTATGGCAGGGGTGACGACGGATGAGGTTGAGGCCATTGTGGGAGTGGTGGGAGGAGTCATTGTAGTAGATTATAGTTATTGAAGAAGGAGAAAAGAAGGCAAGGAAGAACAAGGGTGGTTCTCGGCCAAGAAAGAAGTTGTCGGTGGTTGCGAAACCTAGGTGGGCGGCGGAAAATAAAGAGAGGAATTGGGTTTAGGGTTTGGCTCTTGATACCATGTAAGATTGTAGTAATCTCCTTTGGGGAGTCCTTTCATTAATACATAATATATATAGTTGTACAAAGGTGGAATCCTAATACAGTAAGGATCCTAATCTACCATAAATATACAACAATCATAATTACACAATATATGGGGAATTATGGAGAATATTCGCTAATAATATATATAAATGATGTATATCCGCTCTACCTACCAAGGTAGAAGTAAGGTTTGTGTACAATCTACCCTCCCCAGACCCCACTTTGTGGGATTTCACTGAGTATATTATTGTTGTTGTGTATAAGTGATGTATATAAATTTTATCACTAGTTTTTGCATTAATCGGCTGTAGCAAGTTGCTTGTTATTTTAATGTTGAGCTTATGAGTCATCTCGATTATCTAATTCTCATTTGAATTTAATTAGAAGTATCTTGATATTTAGTAGTAGTATTTTTGTTTTTCGTAAATTGAGGTAAAAAACAAATTTAGCATTCATACTATTTTTTACCTTTTCGTAAATAAACTCAAACTTAAAGAGAATTTATTTTGTGAGTCACATATTGAACAACTCTACGAATTGATATGAGCATAGTGTATTATATATAGCAACCTACTAATTGATGGGAAGAACAATCTTGTTGTTATCAACAATTTACCAATCACCATATTTATATCCCTTATCTTCTCTTTCTTCCTCTCAAGGAAAAAGCAAATCGTTTCCAATTATAACATCCCACCCTTTGATTCATATATTAACAATGGTAGCTAGAGTTAGTTGGTGTGACATTTACATGATTCTATAAGCTGCTTCTTTCAAGTAATACTATTAATATCTTATTAGTACTACTTTTAGTATAAAAATTACTACTAGTTATTTCTTTCAAGTAATACTACAAGCACTTCAAGCAAAATGAAATAAACGATAGTTTCATAGATCTTTTGTCTTTATTTTGATGTGTGTAATTGCTTCTCTCTTTTAAGATATTTATATTTATATATCTGGTCTAACGGTCTTTAATTTCTATTAAAAAAATGGTAAAATGTCTTCAATAGTATAGAAATATTTTGCATGCATATTCTGGTTAACATCATTGTAAGGAGTAATGAACAATAATGTAGGCATGAAGTGTCACGGCACATCTTGTGACATCTCTCTTTATACAAAATAGTCAATTTTAAGTTTATTAAATGTCTTTCAGAAAAGATGTCTTCATCAATTAGCCATTTGTTGAACCATCTTCAGTGATTGAGGTAGCCGAAGAGGCTTAACATTGAAGTTTATGATGTGATTTGACAATAATGGTAAGAGTTAGAGCAAAAAGTGAACACTCATTTTTCTTCTATTCCAACATTAATTAGTAGCGTTTAAATTTCATTTTGAAATAAAGCGTTCCTTCCAAAAGCTATTTCATTTTTTTTTACAGTGGAAAAACAAACCACATAAAAATCTTAAAATAGGTCGTTAAGTTTGCTAGAAGAAAAAACTCCTCTATCTTTAAATGCAGGACTCAAGAATATCAAAGTTTTTATATGATTGTGTCCTTCATTTTCTAGAATATAGGCACTAATTTACCTCACTACAGACATGTCTAATCGTGGCTCAAACTAATCCAATCATCTGTTTGAGGAAGAATTTCATGCTTGTTTATTACGTGTTTGATGATGAAGAAAATGCTTTGCGTGATTCCAGAACATGTATAATCTCTCTAGTTTATTAGCCTTTTGTTTCACATATTACGTTTCACTGAAACAAAAAAATAAAGCAAGGTAACTAAGGGGGGGGGGGGGAGGGGGGGGGTTAAAGGAATCAAATTAATTTAAATATAGTTAAAGGAAAACTTAAATATAGTTAAAGGATTCAAATTAAATTAAATTAAATTTTAGTTAAAGAAATCAAATCAAATGAGCAAATTGCCTTTCGTGGAAACAAACGGATCAAGTGACCAACCAAAGACATCACGAACAATTCAAATATTAACAGATGCACAAAATATGAGAACACACAAAACCAGAAAAGAGTTTGCAGTCCTTCATTCCATTGACAAAAAATTGAAATCACTGCGAACTAACGAGGAAAGGATGCTGGCAAACCCCACATTCTATAGTCTCTGAACCCGAGCTCGGAACTTGAACCTGCAGTTTTTACATTATTAGAACCAGCAGTTATACAAAATGTGAACCGAGGTTTTAAGCTCTTCAATATTTCAAATAGCTCAAGGCAAAAGATCATAAACCTGCAAATGTACTGTACAAGTAGGGCAAGCAACCTCTTTCATCCTCCCCGAACGATCTTGTCTAGAGCCTGAAACCCGAAAAACTTCATGAACTAGCAGACAAACTCCATAAAAAATTAGCTCATTATCGAATATTAAGTATGGAGCATAGGTATTTCAGCATATAATGCTTACCAGATGATGCTCTACGGTTTCTCTCCATCTCCTCCTGAGAATAACAAGCAGATTAAAACATCAACTTACTTCAGCGATGGGATAAGAAACATTAAAGCATTGTGTAAACAAATACTACAATCAAGTTAAACGGAGTGCCCACTTCTCAAATTGAATTCAGTACTTAACCACTTGCTTGCCATCAAAATGATGAATATCATCACCAGAATGAAATAGCAGATGCGAGAATCTAAACTAGAACAGTACAACTATATACCACACTGAAGAGCATTAGCAAGGTATAGTGCCCATCATACAGATGGAATTTTGAACTAGATGTGATACCTTATTTTTGTTCGGGTAAGGCCAGGAGATTAGACGGGATATAGCGCAGGTGCAACTTAATGAGGACATGACCTTAAATAGGGAGTTGTGGATGACACAGATTAGGGTAGAAGGGTAGAAGTTAGTTGAGCGTAGTCCTACTTACGCTTACAAACTGGTAGTTGTAGTGTTATTATTGTAGGCCTGCTTAGCCTATCATACTAGTAGGCGCAGTATTGTTTTATAGCCCCCTGTCGTTTGATTTCTGCTGCTATGTGTATTTACTTGTGTTAGTTATTGCTTTCTTTTTCAGAATGCGCTATCATGGCTTATTCGCTTTTGTTACCATCATTTTCATACTGCTCTAAATTTCTTGTCCGGGTCTGACCGTTTCTCGAGGGTCTTTCGGAAACAACCGCTCTACCTACCAAGGTAGAGGTAAGGTCTGCGTACACTCTACCCTCCGCAGACCCCACGTTGTGGGATTTCACTGGGTATGTTGTTGTAAGGCCAGGAGTTGGTTTGGGGAATCACGGGACCTTACTTATTCCGGGGAGACTTGATTCTGAAATGGAATGATTGATAGAATCGATATTAAACAAAGCTGAGGAAAAGTTAGGTTTTTTTCCCTTTTTTGGTTTTTAAATTACAAAGAGCAGTCATTTATGTGCAAGAATGAGTTGAATTATATGTAGGTGGGTCTGCTTCTGCAGGTAATTTAAAGCATAAAATGAGGAAAATTAAAATAATAAACCACCTGAAGCTTCTTGGCAAGGTCCTCATGACTTTGCAATCCAGTTGATCTATTGACAGTTTCCTTTGCGCTGCTTAGTCGACGAGAAACCTCAGCCTGAAGAAAAGCCATGAGATGTAATTAACGAAATGAAACCATGATATATTTGGCAAAGTAGCAATTTTTTAGTGCACCTATAACCGTGAGCTACCACATGAGAAAAAGTCATTACTATAATTCTTTCCAAAGGAAGTGTCCGATCAGAAAATATTATCGAAAAGGAAGTAGGAACAAAGGTTTATGACATTTTTTTAACCCCAAAAGATTAACTTATTTAGAAAAGAAGGCCAGAACAAAAAGTCAAAAAATATAATTGGGAATGACCTAAAAGCAGTCACAGAAGTTCAAATGGTAGTAGTTAATACATACCATACATCGGTCACAAACTCTGACAACTGGTGCATTCTCATCAGCTGTCAGTGCAGTTCTTCCCTGAGTGCACTTGTCACAGAAAATATCTCCACAATTCCGACAGTGATGCTGAAAACAAAAAGTAATTGTGATTGCCCATGTTTTTTCAGTGTTTAAGCTCCCTAAACTTTCGACCATAAAGCAATGCACAAAAAGAAATGTACCAACAATTTTATGGACAAGTCAATTTGTATTACTTAAAACCAATCATGTATAAACAAGTCTTTTTTCCATATTTTTCTCTTTTGAAAGTAGGAAATAACTTCTTGACAAGCATAGGAAGTATTTCTTTTACTTCTGTTAAATTTTTTGCAAGCAAACAATAACAAATAACTCTCCTTAGGAGAAGTAAATCAGCAAGTCCCTTCCGCTCCGATTTTTAAATGAAACTTAGTGCAAGCAAGAAGAATTAATATATGTAAGGACAAGACATGCCTTGCGCACAAAAGCATTAAAGGCTGATCCGCAAGCTGTGCACTTGGAAACTGCTTCATCAGGAACCTGACAAAATGGTAATGAGTTGATGAAAATTAACGGTTCTACCATAAAATGATGCAACTTTCCAGTACCTCATTAATATTAAAAGTAGATTATTAGAACACGCATATACATGCCAGCACATGTCTCATTAAACCTCGATTCAGCTAGTCATAAAAATACTGGAGCAAGATAAGCAACTACAGACAAGAAATTGGCATAAAAATTATGTATGAACAACTATAGACAAGAAAGTAGCATAAAAATCATTTATGAACTAAGCAGTGCAATCCTTTTGTTTCTCTTCAATATTTACAGCAAGTAATGAGCCAAGGATTAAAACCTTTTCTTTTGGCAACTTATGAACATTATTAACAGATTTCTTTCAGAAGTATGAAACAAAGAAGAAAATTACAATTACCGAAAGCAAACTTCAGGAAAATTTGAAGTGGACCTGACATGAGTTCCAAACACTACACACTTTAATGTGTATCTATACTGGAAAATGAATAGGAAAGCTTAAAATGCTGAAAAGAGGAATAAGATGAAATCAGGTCCACTTGGCAAGATTGAAGAAACTGGAGAGAGGAAATACAGCTCAATCACAATAACCAAGTGAAGAGACTCGAAGATCAGCCAAAAGTCTGTAGATGCGGAGAAAATAGAAACGAAATGAGGTGAGAAAAATGAAGAATCACACTTTATTTCTTTTGGTTGAACGAGAAGTATAGTCATAGCTGATCATTATATTCATGCATTTCAGCTCTTACACATCTTAAATCATGTAAAAATGAGGTGTGCAGAAACACATCTGATCCTAACTAAAAAAACAAATAAAATAGAACATCTTACCCAGTGATCTTTCTCCTCATTGACAGGCTTCACTATATTAATCCAATCAGTAAAACCTTTCTTCTTCTCAGTAGACTGTTCAGCCACCTTTGGAGATTCAGAAGACCTGATTCTTCCACCCATCTCCTTGAACTGCTTGAAGAAAAAGAAAAGTTAATTTCAAGAAGTTCACATAATTCGTGCTGGTCTCTCTGCGTGTTTGAATGCATACAGCAGCGAAACCAGAAACGTACATGAGGAGATTCCAAAAATAACTAGAATGCCTTAGTTGGGATTCGAACCTCTGACCTAAAGCAAATTGTGAACCCCTCTACAACTAATTAGACTCCTTATGTCAAGGGGATTTGTATTTTCCTTATTTGCACAGTGTAATTTTCCGACGAAGGGGATTCAGCTGAACCCCTTGCTTATTACTAGTTCCACCCCTGAATGCATATATTGCTCGACATTATCCTTCTTTTATAGAGAAACCATTTTGTATTAAATGAACTTTGGGAAGCCCTAACAAATGCTTGTACACATGATGAAACTTATATAGTTCGCAGCCTTGGCGTGACATCAATAAAGACATTCGGACTATGAAAGGGAAAAAAATCAATCTTGTGTTCAAAAAGCACTGACGAGAACCTTTTGAAGCAACTCTAGATCAGCAATGGTTTATCGGACTAAATGTTGGACCTCCAAAATCCAACTGTTACCTTCTTTAAAAAAAAATCCAAGATATCCTCAGATGAGTGTCACAGAGATGCGGATGCCGAGATGGATGTGCAGTCATACAAGATTAGACAACATTAAAAACCATCACATTTGACAAAAGGTGCAAGTAGCACACATATTAAATGAGAAAGTATTTTGATATGGCTTGGTCATGTCCTACATCGACCTCCAAATGCACTAGCCTGTAGGTGTGAAACTTTGAAAGGGGACGGGGTAGATCTAAAATCACATAGAAGAAAATTCTCTCTAATGACTTACAATATCTTGGAATCCATGCATACCTAGCAAGATATGAGACATAATAAAAGAAAAGATAAATACACGCAATACCAATTAGTTTATAAAATTTTAGTCATATTACTATGTTTACTTTCTGTTCAATATTTCCTATGAGTCTATAAGTCGTTTAGAGATTTGTACGTCAGTAAAGAACTTCTAGTACTTTTTATCTTTATGTTATATAATGTTGGACTAAGATGAGCTTAAACGGCAACATGGGCAGTGAGAGTTCATGCAAATGATCCCAACTTGCTTGGGACTGAGGGTAGTTGTTGTAAACATCAATTACAAAATTGTTAAAGATAAAACAAAATTCAGATCCCAAATACAAAAAATGGAAAGACAAATTTGACCTGTACAGTTGCAGCCGTGACTGTATCTAAAAGGGTACTGGTTGTGTAACTGTTTGACTGCAGTCTGATACGCCTTGGTTCTATATCCACCGCACTTTTTGACCAGAAGGCAAAGGTAGATGAATCCATTTTCTAAACAAGACAAACGGAACCACTTCTTTAATGCTCTGCAAAAATTCAGAGAAATGGAGAAAGAAAAAGACAAAATCCAGTGTGCATTAATGAAGTTGAAGGCCTATATTGTTGAGGTTCTCAATGTGCAGCCAGAATCTTGAATTATAATCCCTCCCTGTTATTGAGCTGAAATACAAAACCTTTGTTGGTATGTACAAAACAATCGTCCACCTGTCATATTTATCTATTCTATTTTTTTTTAAACTGGTAATTGTGAATTTATGTATTCTATTTAAAGACAGTGAAGCTGAAAACCCCATAAATACTTCTAAAACAAGATTCTAACTGCACGTTGAGCATGTAGCAATTTATGCACTCAACTCCAAACTTATGTCTTTCTCCACCATATATAAAAACTTCCTCATCCACATTATCAGCCGACAATGTTGCAAAACCAACAATTTCAACGTTCAAGTTTCAGCCCATTGAATCATTTCGTGCAAAGAGAACTCTTTCATAGTCATATTAGGAGGGTAAAGATAATAAAACCGTGTTTATCATAGATGGTTGGACATGGAGAGAAGTAGCAAACACTTACATCACATCTAGTTATTGTATCAAGAGGATATATTCTTAATGTCCGGCTAGTGCTCGGGTCCAACATGCGGATTCCATCCAAGCCAATCTGTGGAATGCACCACAAGCAGGATTCCAAGTTAAAATGCTGCTTTTTGCTTGAACAATTAAGAGATAGAGATACATAATGCACCAAAACATGAAGCCCATTAAGGGCACATGCACAGATCAAAAAAGGAAGCATCCACCTTGTTGAAGCACAAAGCACAACTAGAAGATTTTACCAAAATGATATATATTTAACACTCCCTCTGTCCCAATTTATATGACATACTTTCTTTTTTAGCCAGTCCCAAAAAGAATGACACATTTCTATATTTGGCAACAATTTAACTTTAAACTTTACTTTTTATGTTTAACGGGATGATTTATAACCACATAAATATGTTTAGCTTGTTTTAGACCACAAGATTCAAAAGTTTTCATTTATTTCTTAAACTCCGTCTCCAGTCAAACTACATCATATAAATTGGGACGGAGGGAGTACTGTTTATCTTAGTGGTTCAAAAATACACACAGGATATAGCAAAAAAAAATTCGGATAAGGAACACAGGTATAACAACTTTCCGATCATGGCAGGAATTACAATAAAGATGTCAGCGGCGAGAATCGAGAATTGACACCCCAAGATGTTAGATCATGGTATGATCCATAGTACACGTGTTACAATCTCAGATATAATAGAGCCCAGGATGATTTGGCAATTTCTTGGAAAGAATGCCAAGTACCATAATACCAAATCATGCACTGATTTTGGTCAATAGAGAAATAATCAAAATAAACATAGGAACATCATTTAAGGCATGAAACTGGAAAACCATGTTCAGGATCAGTTTGGTCAGATATACAAGTGGTGACAAATGGCATAGGAGTAGTACTATAAGGTTTTCAAGAACGTCTAAAAGTTGATAGAAACAAGTGATATGGAATATGAGTTCAAGATATTTGTAAAGCAAACTGACTTCCGCCCATAAGCAATGAAAATTGTTTGCCCTTCGGTGGAACATGTTTTCCATTATCTTTTTCATAGGTTAAATGTAACTCCCATTCATAATCCAAAGTAACCAAACACACTTAAGAATGATTTCTTCTAGGAAAACATATCCCAGAAAGACATTTTACTGAATACCAAAACCTCCAGAATTGAAATTTATCAACTGCAACTACTTTTAAGTTATAAGTCCAGTTCTATATGTAGATGCATCAGGAATCTAGCCAACCAAAAACTCAGTATAGGAGAATAGCACAAAAATTCAACAAAAGATTGTTTACCAAGTTCCATTTATAGACCAGCAAAAGTAATGACATCCAAAGCCAGTACAAAGAGACCTACCTGGCAAAGAACATCCTGGGTACTTTGTCCACCACTTTCAGCTAATAACTTCACCCTAAACTTCTGCACACCACTTTTCACATCCTGCTGTGAATCAACCTTGGGTATCGCCTTGACGATCTTCGCAGTTGGAGCAGATAAATTGTCCTTTCGAGAATTATTATTATACCCAATTGGCCTCCCAAAATCATCAAAACTCGACGACGACCAAGTCGATGACTTTGAACCAGTCCCTCGAGCTCCATAAGGCTCTACTTTACTACCTTGATAAGCAAAAACTCCATCACCATAACCCTCATTACCATGTCCACTTTCAGCTCGTTTCCCATAAGTTCCATACTTATCCAATTGTTCATCAAAATAAGGTCTATTTTGATCAAAATTTCCTGTATTATCATTACTATATCCACTACTTTCACTTTGTTTCCCATAAGTTCCATACTTATCCAAATTTTGATCAAACTTTCCGGTATTATCATTACCATAGCCACTACTCTCATTTCGTTTCACATAAGTACCATAAGCTCCACACTTACCCAAATTTTTATCAAACTTTCCTGTATTATCATAATTAGGAGTTGGATAAACTGAAGGATATGAAGAATTAGGGTTTTGGTAAGGTCCATGAGATTCGAATGAAGGAAACGGAGAGGAGTGTTGAGGCTGTTGCAACGCCGGTGGTGGAGGGTTGTACAAGTGTGAATCGGGATTGTAGGGATTATAAGATGAGTAATCGGAAGAGGGAGTGTTGTAAGTGGCGGTGAACGGCGGAGCAGAGGCGTATGACGGTGGTGAAGGGGCGGGGTTTGGGATCGGCGCTGAATTAGGGTAGTGGTAGTAGGGATTGGAGGTGGTGTAATCGCCTTGTTGCATTTTTGGGGAAATACAGAGGTTTGATTTTTTTTTTCTGATCAGTGATCTCTTGCTTCGTGTAGTTCTGTGGAAAATGATTGAAGACATAGAAGTAGTTGCGATTGCCGGGTATTTTCATTGGGCCGGACTGTTTTTGGACTTTTTCACAACTATATTGGTTGCTTCATTTTGACTGAGCAATTCGCACGATTGCCCTATTTTAGGCGCTCTGTTTGCCTATTAAATGTGGGTCTTTAATTTTTATCTTTCGCTTAAAAAATAATTAAAAATATCTTTGAAATTATGAGTTCGAATTTTAGCAAAAGAAAAAAAATCACAAGGTAAGATTTAATTAGAAAATATGTTTATTCAACCAAAATTGTATAGAAATTATGTCTTAAGGGACATAGTTTCTATGTAATTATGCCTTCAAAAATACCTCTGCGGTTGTGTGTTTGAATCCCAACAGACATATAAAGAAAAAAAATCACAAGACAAAATTTCATAAAAAATATGTCTATTCGGCCAAAGTTGTATAGAGATTATGCTTTAAGGGCATAAAAACTAGGTAATTATGCCAGAAGGCAAAGTTTCGTTGAAAAATTAAGATTATGCCTTGTCCGGCTAATTACATAGAAACTATGCCCCAAGGGCATAATATTTATATAATTTTGGCCGAATATGCATAATTTCTATGATTTTTGTCTTGCGAATTTTTTTTTTGATGGGATTCGAACTCAGAATCTCTGATTTAATAGACCCGCGAATAATGGCCCACATGTTTTCATTAAATGAGCGGTAAGGGCAAAAATTAAAACCGTATGAAGAACAATCCACACAATTTTTTTGTTTTGACTTTTGAGCTTAATGGGTTGGTCACTTGGAACAGAGCCTTAATTTTCCTTTGGGTTCAATACGAAAATTATTAGGGGTCGTTTGCTATGTGGGATGGGATAAGCAGGGATATCTTATGAAATTATTTTATCCCACTTTCTATATCGGATAGTAATTCCACCATTTTAGTATAAGTGACGGGATAAAACAATCCCAGGATTATCTAATACCTCAAACCAAACACGGGGTAAAGTTAATCCCAAAATTTATCTGAGATTATTATCCTTATCCCACATACAAACGACCCCTTACGGATTAATATTAGGGATCTTTATACAAATAGTCATTTGTATTCACTATTTACTTTTTCTATCCAATATACACTGATTCTACTATGCTTAGACACAATTACATACATATCATACATGAATTAAATATATATATATATATATATATATATATATATATATATTATATACATCTTCTATTTTTGGATTAAGCTGCTACATAGGAGGCTATTTAGGTTAATTCTTAAATTATAAAAAACTTTAAATAAAAAATGAATGTTTATGAACAATGTAGATCGGTTTAATTTACAAGAATGACCTTGGAGGTAGCGGTTGACTCATAAGCAAAACTTTAAGTTTAAACAAATTTTAATTTTTACCTTTGAAAGTTTTCCCATAAGCAAGCAGGGATTAAAAGTTCAAGATTTTGTTTCAAAAATCATTGGGTATAATTTTCTGATACCTTTTTCTTTTTGAGATGCAACCCTCTAGGTTACGACTTATTTCAAGGTTTCAACATTGAAGTAGATAAAGATTTTGTTGAAGAAAGAAGCTAGTTAACTTTACCTTTTAACAGAAGTGGCAAATGGATCAGTGGTAATAAGTCATTTGAACACAAAACTTGATATATTTTACCTTATACTTTGGTGAGTTTCAAGTGTTTTGAGTAGTGAAAAGTGACCTTCAGATCTTATTTGAAGGATCTTAAAGTGTAGAAAAAGCCATGGACGGAAAATGAGAAGATATGAGCTGAAATAGAGCAAAAATGCAAAACTCAAAAGTATATGAACAAGGCTAGCATGCCGGAGTTGTGCAAAGTATGATAAAGGAATTCCATGCTAAAACAGAGAAGTGACTCCACATTTCGTGGACATGTCATGAAAAGAGAACCGAAAAATCACCTGAAAGCAGAAGCAAAAGCCTGTGCGATGCACAAGCATTGCACTAGCATTTTAACAGACTCAATCAGCTTGTGCGCACCTCAATTATTCCATCAAGTACATGTTACTTTTTACTAGTCCAGGTATCGAATAACTCTAATATGAAAAGAAATTACCTAGTGTCATGAAGAGTACGATATTAGGATCTGTACTGTACCTGCATTTTAGACTGATAAAATTCTAAATTAGTCAAGAGAAAATTACTGTGGCTTTAGATTTCAAAATTCCTAGTTGTGCCAGTCACCTGCAAAATGGCCTCGACCAGACAGGGATGACAAAATAAAAGGTCGGAGATTAATCACAAACTTCGACAAAACTAATCCTAGGATAGGGATCTGTTTCTGGTCCAGCCGTCCAGATTACAAAATGAGACAATGATAGGGATCTGCTAGCCTTTGTTCAGGATACAATGACCCTCAACAAATATGTAAACCAACACAATTTGACATTATGGATATCACACACACACGAGTCTATCAGCACACATCAATAAACAACAACATACCCAGTGAAATCCCACAACATGGGGTTTGGGGAGGGGAGTGTACGCAGACCTTACCTCTACCTACCTTGAGAAAACAGATCTATCGTAATATTCTTAATTCTAGCTCAACTTCCAGCATCTCAGAGCAAAAGAATAGGGAAGACAAGGGGTGAATATAAAATTCCCAGCACCCAAAATATAAAAATATAAAAATATAAAAATTTAAAAACATTGTTTGGAGAAAAGGTCCACTGTCTTCTGGAAGGACAAATCAGTAGTAAAATTGGCACATGAATGTGATGAGTTTACACCATTGGCGACAAAATAGCATGTGTAAACTGCAAGAGTTAATTGTCTCAGCACACCTCAAATACAACCTTCGTCCAGAAAAACAAGTCACTGTAGAATGGAAACAAGCCCACACCCAAATTATTTTGTATCCTTGACTACCAAAAATTTGTTAAAGAGCGCCTCCTTTATATATTAATTTGTCACTAGCTTGAAAGTAATATACTTTCTCAGAACTGTAATCAACTCCTTTCAAAATTTGTTCCTGCTTGTGATTTTCCAATTAACTGATAGATGTCACTCAAGCTTGAATTCTGGCAGACACGCCTACTGCACTTTCCATCCGAGAGTACCAATCACCAATATGTGTGTTCTCCACCATGTCTTTACCAGATTTCAGGTAGCGAATGGGTCTCAAAACGCCATATACAGCAAGATCAGCTAAGTTCGGATTAGAGCCACCTGTTAGATTGAAAAAGAGTCAAGGCGTACATATAAAACAAGAATTTGATGCAAAAATTATCAATCAAATCAAGGCTGACATAGAAGTTAAAACAGACCAAGAAAATCTTGGCCCTTCAGAGCATCAACCCATGTTTCTGCAGCTTCATACAGGGCTGCACGCTCGTCTGTAATATTGTATTTCTTCTTCAATTTCTTTGAAACAAAATACATGGCTGCAGCTCCAGCATATTTGGCAGTTATTCTCTCCGTAAGGCTGAAATTACCTGACCTTAATATAAATAAAATTAGACTTGTGCAACAGGTAAACCACAGAAAAATTGCTCTAAAAGACACCCAGACTTTAACTCATATAAAGGCATACAATACAGAATAAGACTTTGCAATCAGGCTATGTTGAATAGAGATCAAAAGGAAGCCAACGAAAACTCAACCATTAATTAGCTGTTAGTATGTAAATGCTGAAAAAAATATACATAAGAATTGAACCTCCCTATGTAATCAGGCAAAGAACTCTCTAAACTACCTGTATAAGGACTGATAATAAGGTCCACTGCTTTCTCGTTTCAACAACGATTTAGGTTCTGATACTTTATCGAGCCTAACTTAAATACATAAGAATAAAAAAAACAGGGAGTAAAGGAGAAAACTATGAACAAGACAAATTCAATTAAATAGAACAGCCACGACTAGTAACACAATGAGCAGTTCACATTTGCTTCGTCACCCTCTTTTAGTTTCAAATGGAAACTGGGGAATCTTTTTCCTTTGGTCAAATTTATAGAGGATGTGACCTCGGATACATATCATGAAACAGTAGCATTCCGTTTCACATGTTTTCATCTTTAATTCTTCAGACCAAGTTTAGAATGCACAATATAAGACAACAAATGTAATCACACTGTTGATACTCTCAGGCAGGGGAACATCAAAACTAGCCAAGGAGCAAAGTATTACCTACATCAACTATAAATTGTTTACCCCAACTTAACTGACTGAAAACTTATAAGATGGATAAAACACCGAAAATAAACAAGATTTTTCCTAGACTTGTAAAAACTCGCATGCATCATAACTTTACTGCAAACGGTTTTATTAAGGAAAGCCCAACATGTTGATCCAAAGCTATTAGTATGAAAGAAAGGAAAGCACAGTAACAAATTTTCTTCACAGAACATTGACATGTGGTCACCGCAATCAAACCTTACCATGACTAGTGATGTAATCGAACGATTCAAGAGCTTCTGAGGTATTTCGATATATGTTGGGTGATAACATGTGCACCAAGTGATCATCCACCCACCTGCATTTGCAAGAATCACGATCATTATATAAGACAAGTACCTAACAAAGAAAAAAAACTTCATCTGGAAGCAAAGGATAATTCCCTACGTCACTTACTGACTCGATAACTTAGTTCACAAATATCACTTATCTTGAGAGGAAAACTCTACGCTACGGGATCATAAAACTATCATAAATAGAAAGAAAAGTGCATACTTGCGCCATTTGCTCTCTTCATCTGGATCAGAGGTAGAATCAGCAGAACGAACCTCCTCGAATAATTTATCAATAATATCTATAATCCACAAAAAAGTGCAAAAGAAAATTATTTAGAAGTAACCATAAAAGAGAAGGGTATAAATCAGGTGTCCTGGAATCCACTTCTATCCATCCTTGATGCAAAATTGCCATCCACGGATATAGTTATCTTATTGTCACTCCAAATGCTTATTTCACAGTTGAGCTTATAATTGAATAGGATTTCAATTAATTTTACTAACATTAAAGATGCATTTTGCAATTAGTTGTCTATAAAAACTAAAGTGTAACATACTTCTCTTCAATACATTTACAGCTATCATACAGTGACAATGCGAGTAACAGTAAATTTACTCAAAAAAATTAAGCAATTCCAGGAAATCAGAAAATATATAGCAAAAACCTGATGAGTTCACCATCTGTTCACCATCAACCATCACAACAGGCACTTTTTTATAATCAGACCACTTGAGTTCTTTTTTGCTGATGGGGTTGACCTCAATGATCTTGTATGGTAGGTCATAGTAGTCAAGGAATGCTGAAAAGAAAAAGTTCCAGGGTAAACGACTGTGGTGCGTACCAGCTAATAACAATTAATGCAGGAGGAAGAAAAGAAGGGATCGCAAAGATGGCATAAACATTAACAAGCACGCATTACGACCATTCAGATATATAATTGTCAAAAAAAATCAGTACACCTTAAGAAAACATTTTGTATTAAGAAATCAAAAGTAGTTAAGAGACTGTAAATTCCAACCAAGAATGCAATCATACACTAAATAGTTTACTGAGGTGAAGCATACTGCAGAAAGAGAGCACCTTGTTAGTGGGAACTAGAGATACTAGATATATTGTTTAGGAAGACTTTACAGATAAAAAAAATTGTTTAGGAAGACTTTAGGAATCTTGTAACCCATAGAATTATTATCTTATTGTCAATGAACTATGTGCAACTATTAACAGATCACAGACGAATTCAATAGGCTGTGTGCACTAGAGTGGGGATACGAGATCAAGTATGAGGAACAGTTCTTAATTCGATACTCCATTTGAAAAAAATATTAGTTCTTAACAGCTTGTTTGGATGGTTGTTATGTATAATACAATGTTCGAAACCTGGCTCTGATATGTGGAGTAGCTTCTGTACAGTGCCCAATCTTTTCTTGATCAAATACAATGTTTGCTTTGATTGTTACTTAAATTTTATTGTATAGCTAAATCAATCGTTACCTTATTTTTTTCCTCACTTTCCTTTGCATATTATTTAATAGTTCTATTTTATCTTTTACCGTTTACAACTTGAGATTGTAGCAGTGACACTTTTTCTTACCTCAAAAAGGTGTAATATAAGAAATGGAGTAAGCCATAAAATAGAAGTAGTTGAGCTAATTGTAGCAGTCAATATTTCCAATGGATATATAAGCATGTTACTTGCACTTCTATAATCAGATTCAAGAAGATTACATTGGTGGACTTTGAAGAGTATAAACTAGTAGTTCAGTTTAGGTTTCTTTTTAGAGTTAAATTTCAAAAACACACCTCAAGTATAACTTTAATTTGAGTTTCCTACATGAACTATCAGTTGTGAGAGTTTGCTACCTAAACTATCACCGACTAGTTTGCAGAACACACCTCAACTATCAATTGTTCACTTTTCCTACCTCAACTATCATGTAGGAAAAGTGAACAACTGATAGTTGAGGTGTGTTTTGCAAACTAATTGGTTATAGTTTAGGTAGTAAACTCTCACACCTAAACTCAAAAAAAGATGATACTTGAGATGTGTTTTTGACCCATATCTCTTCTTTTTTAATTTGGACCTTTTCAAATAGTTTATGCTCATGTTTTTATGTGGAAATGTTCAACTTAGACATGGTAAAGAAAATTGCATCCCTTTTCGTAACATCAACTTCCATGAGGTGAAAATTGCATGTTTTACCAACTTCATAAAGCAGAGTTACTTCAGGAGTCACCTTTCAACTTTAAAATATAAACCCTCATTTTATATAGAGAGTCCCCTATATCATCCATTCCAAGTGTATGATCTCATAGCCTTTGTATTTTTAGGTACATTGAAAAACGACAGTAATAGATATACTTTTGAAAACCTTTCATAAGCTACGTGATTTTAATCTGCTAACTAAAGAGAATAACTCTGTATAAGCATATTTTCACTGACTAATCTGCAATATATTTGCCTCCCTTCAAACAAATGTGCTTTGTTCAATTCTAGTCCATACAAATGTTTTATATTCATTGATTTGATGTAAATATCGAATGCGGGTTTACTGAGTATCCTATTTCTTTCTCTTTGATAAGTTAAATATCACATAGACAGTCGGTCTCCCCTGCTAAGTACTCTGTATCTTTCTTTTTCCTGGCTAATTTAAATCCTTATTTGACGTACCATAGTTTAATATATAACTAATTAGCTCACAGCCTTGTGTTAATAATTCCTATTAGCTTTTCAGTTTATTTGTCTCTTTAATTTTCTTTAACAAACCGGTGAGTGTACAATCATTAGATATAGGTCATCTGAAAAACATTTAACCTAAATTGCAAATAGTGGAAAGATAGCAAACACTTAAAGAAGCAATATGTGATGCCTGAGAGTCGTAGGGGACTCGTGGCCAAATGGTCAAACTTTAGCGTTATTTTAGATAGATTAATAATCAGGAATTTTTCAAGTTTGCAGCACATATATTAATTGATTAATAGTTAAACTTATCGTGTGTAAAAGCCAAACAAACCGTCAGATCACATAGTCGAACACAGCCTGTAGCTGAATGGTCATATTTCTTAATTTCAATTCTCTCATATATATGTGCAACTTTGTTTGTCTTTTTTTTTTTTTGTTAATGAAAATTGCCAAGGAAGAGATCTTGAAATTTGGATTGCAGTTTTGTAAGTAGACCATATAATATTAGATATTGTTTATACTATTAGAATCTAATTTATAACTTGAAAGCGTACAAAGATTTCCACACGTTATTTAATTGACTGGTTCTAATGGGGTACCAACTCCCATTTACGTTATTCACAAACACTCATTCTTGATAGTTGGTCTTTTATTAATTTAGATGTGTTATAATAATAAAGTATCTTATACAGTCTATGAATAAAAGAAAAACTCAATTTATTATCATAAACTGAGTATATGACTATATATCTTGATTTATATTTGGATTGTAAGTTTTTAATTCAAAAACCAAAATTTTCATAATCCAATTCGAATTTCCTGAGATGCCCACCCTAGTATATTCCACTCAGTTAAAGAAAGATGGGAGAATTGACCACTAGGCACTCAAATCAATTTTCTAATGTTTTGGACCATTAACAATACAATCTATCCAAACATCATATTCATAAAAACAATACAATACAGTAAAATATAATATAATATAACACGATACATTATGAAACGATATGTAACAACCAACCAAACAAAGTGTAAGCCAATACTAGATTTTGTTTTAGCATATATGTGGCCAAGCACAACTAAGCGAAAAAGGTAGCAAAGCTCTTGCTTTGCGAAGTAGTTAAAATACAAATCCTATGAGGTTCCAAACAAATCTTCCAGTTACTTGCTTTCTTTTTCATCTTGCAAGTTTTCTTCGTTATTACCACAATCCTTGCAGCTACCCCCTAACAAATCTATAGGCTAACTTGATTTAAATAAAGTACAAAAATAAACCACGGACAAGAAATATATAGCAACAAAAAAAAGTGAGTACCTTACCTTTAACCTTGTTACAGAAAGGACAAGCCTCATACTGATAGAGAACAAGTTCTTTAGGGCGTAATTCAATCGGCACAGCTTCTTTAGCGTGGACTTCCTCGGTCAACGTTGTAGCCGCCACCGAGAAAAACATCGTTCCGGCAACAGCATGAGTAGCAGTTCTACCAGATAGATCAGTGAGCAAATTGTTGAATAACCAGTTATACCGAGCAGAGAATTTGTTGCTGCTTGTGCTATACTGAGCCGCCATAGACATCCTGTGCTGCGGCTCTGATACGGCGGTGGTACCGTTTATAGCCCGGTATAAGGCGACGATTCTACCAACTCTCTTCATTCCGGCGATCCGAATTCCGAAAATCTCTGGAAAATGTAACTTTTATTTCCCTTTGTGGCGATTTGTAAACAACTCAATTTTGGGTTTACTGAGGTTTTCTAATTTGCCACGTGAGCAGGTTAGATTGGGCCCCAGAGCCGTCGGTTTGTGAAAAATCTCGGCCCAACTAGCATTCCTTTTTGCATAATTAGCTTTGCAACTGGACAACTATAGCCGCGGGAAATTGAAAACTGGAATAAAAAAGAAGGATTGAAAGGAAATTGGGAGAAATTTTCTACTTTGGTTTGGTTTTATATGAAAAATATTTTTTTCCATGAAATTAAATTAGTGTAGCAACGAGAAAATGAGTTCTTTAATATTTTACACTTATTATTGTTGTATAGTATTTTACGCTTACTTCATTCATTGCATATATCAAACTAGAGAAGACGATTCTTTTTCATTTTTATCTTTTTTGTCAAGCTTTTCGACCAAAAAGCAAAAAAATAGTCCGGTTCACTAAGTTTCGTTATGCGCATTATTCGGGGAAGGGCTGAACCACAAGGGTCTATTATATAAAAAATAAAAATATAGTAGCAACAATTATGTTCAATATTTACGTAGGTTGACAAAAGAAAAAACATCATTTAATTATGCGAGCATGCAATTTTTTTTTGTAGGAGTTTGTTTTTTGAGCTCAACTCGATTTACTTAAAACATGCTCACCTTTTTCTTTAGTGACTCTTAATGAAAATATTGATACTATTAAAAAATTAGACATATCCGGATATCTATAATTTATATTAAAATGATTGATATTAGGATTGTTTTGGGAGAGCTAATTGTGTAATAATGCTGTAAAATATTGTTGCTAAAATCCTATAACATTTTGCTTAAGTGTTTTTTTTAATTACTTGCATTTTATTACCAGTAAAAATTTACAACACACAAAGATACATGATCTACACTAAGTCGGACAGGCCCAAACTTAATATTTTTCTACACTATACGATTTTCTACTATTGCTTAAGTGTTCCATATGGATAAAATCAACTCTCCCTAATTTTTTTAATTTCAAAGTAGAAAATATAAAGTCAAATCACTAGCCATATTTTACTTCGTTTGAACTTGAAAATATTGAAATATCATGTATTTGGGACAAAAGTAGAGGATAACAATTAAATATTTTTGAATATGTTTGCTAATTATAATTGGTTTCCACTTGTTTTTCAATATGAAATGGGCCTTCACAAGATGCTATCCGTCTTCGCTAAGGAAAGGGACATTACCATAATAATAACAAAATCAAAGGGCAATATAGGTAAATAAAATAACAACGCGTTCGAAATCGGCCACGCATCCGCCTATAAATACCCTCTTATGAGATAATCCAAAGGCCCTATAATCATCTCCGCCTCTTTCAATAGCGACGCCGCAACCCCAATCTAATTCTAGGGTTTCCAAAATTTTTGATTTTGCGATTCAATCAAAATTTTCTGCTTTATCGGGTCAAATCGATCTACAATCTGAACCTTAGCCTTTTATTTTTGCGATTTATTTTTGTGTGTTCGTAAGAGAGGGAAATTTCAGATCTGAAATCGAAATCGAAAAAGAAAAAGGACTGTTCTGTGTATTGAGGATGTCTCGGTGTTTCCCATACCCACCACCTGGCTATTCGATGAATAGAGCCAGCAATGAAGCCTTGATCGAATCGATTAAGGTTTGTTGAAACAAAAGAGCACTTGAATTTATGTGTTTATGCTCTTGTTAATGTCCCCTGGGTGATTTTTTTCATCGTGTTGCTTGATATATATCCAGCATGAGGGCTATGTCTAAATATGATTATCTATCATGTAAATCTATAATTACGAATTTGGATTTAGGGTTTCGTCATTTTTAATAATGTATAGTGGATTTACCGTGAATCTGTAATTTAACTGGTGAGTGTATATTTATATAAGGGAAAGATTGAAGGACGATTTGTGTGGGTTTAATTATTGTACCAATGTAAGGATTAGTTTTGTCCTGTGGGGATGTATTAGCATGCAATTAACAGGATTTTATGAGATGGGTTATAGGAAATATGAATAAATTGGATATGAAACCTACTCATTGTTGACGAATGAGATGTGGAAAGTATAGGCAACCTTTAGGGTTAAATGTATAGTTTGAGGAAGAAATTAAAGCAATCCCATAATAAGTTTGTCACTTGTAATCTTGATTTGCTTTTCATCATTGTCTTTTCGTCCTTGGTTGTCTTGTGAATTTATGTTTTTGAGCTGCAAAGTGTTTTCAAAAACTAATACGAGTATCAGGTTGTAATATGTTAAAAGATAAGTGTTTTCAAAAACTAATACGAGTATCATATTGTAATATGTTAAAAGATAAGTGTTTTCAAAAACTAATACGAGTACCATATAGTAATATGTTAAAAGATAAGTGTTTTCAAAAACTAATACGAGTATCATATTGTAATATGTTGAAAGATTTTTCAAAGAAGTATTTTGGGAAGAACTACTTTTAAGGTACTCTTTAAAATCTTATATTTTGTCGGGATGCATACAAAAATTTGCAACCAACATAAAAAGACCACTATTGAAACATGCATGTTTCAAAAGCATTGCAAAAAAGTATCTGAAATTGGGTCTGTTCCTCTTTCATGCGTAGACTTTCTGTTTGTTTCCATCAAATAAACTTCAACTGATATTATTACGTGTGAAACAACTCATGGAAATACACTCAATGAACTTGGGTCTGCTTTTAATTGTTCATTCTCAAATGATTATTTTTGCATCTTCAATGACACCTCACAGAAAATCATATGCTCTTTGTGTTTTAGCCCACAATGTTAGGTTGTCTGTTTATGTGGTGCACAGTGAAAGTGTAGTTATTCTTTGTTTACTGTCTAATTTGTCCCATGAGTAATGTCATCATCCCTCGTATCCTTTTGTTGGTGGAGTATTGCATTATTGAACTTTGCTTGAATGTTTTATGCAACTCGGTGTAAGACCAGGGTCCAGGTTGTGTGATTAATAGAACTAGGTGACTGAGATTCTGCATTACTGCGTTCTGTCATATGTGATGCAAGTATAGTTGTGAACCCAACACATGTTTTGGTGCTACAACCATGCCTATTTGATGTGATAAAAGATCAGTGAATGATCCTCAGTGTGAGGATCTTAATTGTTCATTATCCTTCTGGTCATGCTATATCTTCTCTCTCGTTCTATTCTGAACTTGTTATCCTGGTGCTCTAAAGCTCCAAAAGGAGAGGGAGATAGCTAAAGCAGAAAAGAAGGACAAGAAGAGGGAAAAGAAAGAAAAGAAAAGAGAAGAGAAGAAGGCAAAAACGGAGTCAAGTAAACTTGGATTAGACAAGGGCACTCATGACTTTAAAGGGAAGTACTTGTTTAAATGTCTAGATGATGAAGCTGAGCAGTTAGAGAGGAGCAATCTTACAGAGGAACATGGCAACGCCGTGTGCTCACAGAATTCCAGCTGCTCATCTGACAGCACCCAGAATAGCAATAAAAGGAAAAGGCCTGCCTCACCTTCACATGCTGGCATACAGGCTCATGGTGAGTTACTTTTCCCTTATCGTACTTATGATTTGGTCTTATGTCATGTTGTTTCTGTTGCTCATCTTAGTTGTTTTGCTTGACAACAGGTAGTATTATCAGAATTAGATTGTCTAAAAAGGGTGTGCAAGCTGAGACATTAACTTCCAAAGAGAATCACTTGCCAATACCTGCTCAACAAGTTGCAGAAGTTACTGTCAGGACAATTTCCGAAAGAGCCAATCCTTTGTCGAAAACCACAAACAACCAAAGTTGTCATCCTCCTCTACCAGTTGTAGGACCTAGACCATCAACTTCTGGGCGGATCTACAGTGTGGCTGTAGACAAGGCAACTCCATCGTGCTCCAAAGTGCATGAGAACAGCATAGAATTTCAGTACAAGAATTTGATAGAGAACTGGTTTCCACCAAGTCTGCAAAGTGATAATCTTGACTTTGACGATGATCAAGATTGGCTATTCCAAAGAAAACCTAAGCAAAAGCGAGTGGAGGAAACAAATGTAGACAGCAATGACACTTCTTGTGGAAGCTCTTCATTGTGGCCACGGGTGCAATACCTTCATGATGTTGATTTGTATGCATTGCCCTTCACAGTTCCGTTTTGAATCACTACTACTGTGTATAGTTAATCTTCTAGCTTGATATATATACAGCCCAGGGAATTTTGTAGCTTTTCTCTGCAAACAGCTGTAGTTTAACCTGGAATTTTGGCACAAAGACGAGCATGTATTCTTTTTATTTTTTCAGCAGTGAGTTAAAACATCACTGCCGTAAAGATCCATTGTGCTGCTTCAATCAGAAAGATTAATATAGAAGTAGATTATCTTGTGTACTTTATTGCTTGTGCTTATGCTTATGCTTCTGCTTAATCTTGAGCCGAGTGTCTCTCGGAAACAGCTGATCTAGCTGCTCTACCTATCAAAGGTGAGTTAAGCTCTTTGTACACTCTTATCCTTTTCAGACCCACGCTGTTGGACTTCACTGTCTATGTTGTTGTAGAAGACAGTATAATTTCTGTGCTAAATCAATTTCATTGTGTTTTCCATTTGATTGCATGTGGTGATTGCACTGCTTATCTATCCACAAATATCGGGTTAAGAATCTGGGGAATAACATACCAGTTTTCATGTTATCCCTTACTCTCTCATATCTTGGGTGTTGGTTGATTTCTCTCCACGCAGATAAATGTCCCCTTTATTCTTGAACTGGAAATATCGAATTATTGTGCAGTTTTGTAAGCTTTAATTGATTTCAATCAATCATTAGATTATTAGTAATAATTAGGAGTTATATGGTAAATTTTTTATTCTATTTTTATCTCCTTAATAGGTGTGTCAATTCAGTATGGTGACAAGAAAAATTGGACAGAGGGAGTATCTCGACTCTGAATAGCATTTTTGTATTTTTCAGTCAAGCGCATGAATATCTCAGATGCTTCCTATAGTTCTGCATGTTGCTGCATCATGCGTATGCGGACTATTTGTTCTGGATTTCTCTTTTAATTACATTTTTCATAACAAATGAAAGCTCAGTCCAATCCTTATTTAGTTACAGTTCAAATCTCTAGTCCTCAGTACAACATTGATATAGATCCTAAAATCACCAAGTACAAAATTAACAAAAGTAGATCAATTGTCCTGGCCTAGCGGCCAAACCTCATGATATAGGAGAATGGGAAACAGAGAAATACTCAAATCACGTTCTTGCACTATTTTTTAACTTAGCATATCACAGTACTTGTTACAAGTTGCATTGGTGAGATTTGCAATCATGTTATAGGTCCAGCATGACCACAATAGGTCAATTTGCTTCCCTTAACCTTGTCTTAATCAAAGAGAATGCATCATTATAATTGGCAAGTGTAAGTACTAAAGTAGATGAAGACGAGACCATAATTTTATACATCATGCATTAGAATTTGAAAGAGAAACTTTAGATATTATTAAATCTGTTAGTTATATGTGATTACATGAAATCAAAGATGCAGCTCCGCATAACCTTATTCAAGCAGCACCGAATTAGACTTAACTCAAACAATAAAGCAAGCAAAACGATTCATGGCTGGAGCGGCAATTGCGCAGGTTGGGTCAAATCTGGACGGGTCATTCATCAGCAAAGTGGGCATTTCAAACAATGACTGACAAAATAATCCAAACAACTCACAACTTTGAAGAGTTAAACACCTCCATTATCGTATAATACTAATTATTTTAATTACAATTATTTATTATATTACAAAATTCATTTCACTTCTCATTGCAATCTCCCAAGGACCCCCTGTGCTACTTTGCGCTTTTAGAAACACTGGAAATGCAACTAGAAGTTTGAACATAAAAAGGAACAATGGCGATAGCTACAAAACAGACATCTCTATCAATACAGCGACTAGAATATAAGTGCAAAACCAATCTTTTGCGCAGCTCCCGCAACATTTTTTCCATCTTCCTGTACTCCTCCTGAATGACCTTAATCTTAGACCTAGAGATAAAGATCAAAGCGAATTAAAGAGTCAATACAAGTAGAATACTATGTTTATGATAAAACAAGACCAACTCATCAGACCTGGAAAAGCAGGCAAAAACTAATAGTTTCCCAGAACGAAACCAGATCAGATCTGCGGAGCACTACAACCAGAAAGTTCACTCGAAAGATTTATAGTAGAGAGAGAAGCTCATTCTTCTCTCCAGGATTTCACTTCCTCCCAGCCGACATTGTCTGTATTTCCCTTTGATTGAATATAGCATACAACAACAACAACCACGACAACATACCTATTGAGATCCCACAAAGTGGGGTCTGGGGAGGATAGAATGTACGCAGACTTTACTCCCTACCTTGGGAGGTAGAGAGGTTGTTTCTGGTAGTTCCACGGCACAAGGACATGCAACTCAAATCAGTGCAAACAAACTAGAGCATGCTTAGAAATATTTTTTTAGTGTTGGTCACAAAGCTTACAACACTAGTGAGCTTTTTATATGATTCCATATTGTGGTATCAATGGTTGGAGAGACGTAAACATCTCATCAAGAACGTTCCCCTTTGGTTCTCAGCAACACCGAGCAGTGACAATGGCTGAAGGTAATATATTCAGGAAGTTGATTCAACTCCCTGGCGTTTAAATATTTTTGCTTCCGGAAAAACTTGGGGAGACATCGCAGCAAAACTTTTTGACCTACTATACGTAAAATCTCGCGCGATGTCTTCTTCATCAAATTATCTCTATAGATACGTCCATCAAGAATATATCTAAACAGAGGAGGAAAATATGAACTCCAGTTAGACGTCTTTACTTAGAGCTCTTTACTGAGCCGAAACACAAATGATGGGTAACAAACTGTTGTTCACTAGAGAGCAGACTATTATATAACTAGAAGATGCTGATACAATTTAACAGCCGAAGGTATATGACTATTGCAGGGACATCCAGGGGAAACCACCTCAAACTATAGCAAGATGAAGATGAAACTAATCCAAAGTGTTTGGCCCAGTGGCCAATACATTAGGGTATTGCTGTCTGAGGTTCCGTGTTCGAGTCCTCTGATCAGCGAGAGTGGAACTGTGTTCCCCCAAAAAAATCCCTCCATACGCGTAGGGCCAAGCGGTGTATACTAATCCGTAGGGCCAGGCCGGAGGTGGGGTTTTCTGGGGTATGGGGCCGTAATGCGGTGGGACCAGTCACTTTAAAAAGTTTACCCTACCTTAGTTTTATCCAAGGTGTTTGGCCAAGTGGTCATTACACTAAGGGTATTGCTGCCTTGGGTCTCGAGTTCGATTCCCATGACCAGCGAGACTAGTGCCAAGCCTCATAAAAAATCCCTCCACTGTTCGCCTGCAAGCCTTGCGGTACTCACTCCGTAGGGCCAGGATGGGGGTGGGGTTTCTTGTGTGTGGAGCCGCAGTGATGCGGTGGGGATGGCTAGTATAAAAAATTTACCCTCAAAGTTTGTCCGCTTGGGCAGCTCAATTGGTTTCAAGGGGATATTTGGAATAAGAGACCAAGGATCGAATCCCGTCAGCGGCAGTGTGGGGGTTTCTTCTTGAAATAAAGGAGGGCCCCTTGTGCGCAGCGTGGTACTGGTCTAACCTTTGAAATCAATTGAGTCACCATGATTTACCTCCTTCACAGACCTGTCGGACCGGGGTGTGGGAGCTCCTGGGGTGGGAGATTCCACCTTTGGAATAAGATGAAGATGAAACTAATAAGCTTGAACCTGTGGGGTCTTAACATTAGAGATAAAAGAAAGTGGCCATGATGTCTAAGTCTCCCTTAGATCTTAGTTTTGAGAAACTCTAAGGGAGACTTAGACATACATGCCAGACAAATGTGGACAAATAGATGTGTACCACATGGTACTTTCGTGTCAGATTGTACGAGGAGATGGATTCTACTGCTCTTGGATAAAAGGTTTTGGAGTGGGAAGGTAATTGGTACGGAGAACACATTATAACCATCAAAAAACTTTTCTTGCTACGTCACGGGAAGGTAGAGATGCTATTTTCAGGAGACGCTCTACTCATAGAAAGACAAAAAATAGGCGGTAGCAACAAGCATGAACAATAGCAAGAAAAAGAGAAAAGGAAAGCAACTCAAAATAAACAAGTGACTTTCTGGTTCCCGTGAAGACTTCTTTTCTTTTATTATTAAATCTGAAACAGCAATAATCCATTTCAGATTTATAGTTACTAAAATTTATACACTTCTCTTCTTCTTTTTTTCTTTCATGTACAGCAACCTCAGTACCCTCTTACTGCTGGTTTGTGAATAATACTTATATTCTTTAAGATTTTTTTTTTTAAAATAGAAGGCATAACTTACTTAGTGATTTTCCACATTTGAATGTTTTCCCTGCAAAAAATAAAATTAGAACAAGTGTTGCAAAATAGAAAAGTTCCTGCAAGGGTCGTTATATAAACATGTAGATTTAATGGTCAAAAACACACATCTAAACTATTCACTTTTTTGGCGAGTTTCAGAGCCCAACTATGAGCTGAAGTACCACCATCTGTGTATTAACACAGACCTAGGAAGTTGAGGTGTGTTTTAATACATAGATCATGTAGAAAAAGGAGAATAACTAATAGTTGGGGTGTGAAAAATGGAAAAAAGTGATAATTAACTCTTTCTTCTAAACATAGGTTTTTCGTCGGTTTGAACATGTGTACTCACCAAACTATGTAGCCAAACGTAGCTGTTACACACCCGTTATTGAAAGCTAAAACTACAAAGACATAAAGGGTGAGAGTCGATATATTATAAAGTGAAAAAAATAGGTTGATAAATTTACCATCACGACGATAATCGCCTTCAGGACCCGGAACAATGTACTCCCTGCAGTATCCCCTAAAAGATACATATATAGGAACGATTTTTTCAATTGTTGTGTCAAAATGAAGAAGAATAACAATATGTAACATAATTCTGCCAGCACACATACATTATTGAAATAAATAATCCCTTAATTATTTTCATTAATGAAATAGTATATATACAATTTATAATTTTTTCCATTATAGGAAAATCCTATTCCTATTCTACTCTCAAAACTCTATTCTAGTTGTACAAGAATTCTATAATTATGATAAGTGTACAATACTAATTAATACAATATTTACACTAAATAAAACCTTCCAAAAACCGTGATATACACGGGTTTGTATACCGTGTATACCACGGTTTCACATATGGTAATATACCTTGTGAAACCGTGATATACATGTTATACAAACCCATGTATATCACGGGTATAACTAACACACCCTCGCAGTCATAGCGGGCGGTCTTCGTACGCTGAGACTGTCCCTAAAATCTTCAAAGAGTACTGACGGAAGACCTTTGGTAAAGATGTCTGCAATTTGATACCTGGAAGGAACATGGCAGACGTGTACTTGTCAACAAGCTACCTTTTCGCGAACAAAGTGAATATCCATCTCGATGTGTTTAGTGCGCTGGTGTTGAACCGAATTACCAGAAAGGTAGACAACACTAATATTATCACAATAAACCAAGGTAGCTTTCTAGATAGGACAATGAAGTTCTAAAAGAAGATTACGTAACCAACAGAATTCCGAGACCACATGAGACCAAGTTATTATTACCAAGAAACATACAATAGTCGGACGTGGAGCATCTGGTATCCAGAAAGCCACCCCAATCAGCATTTGTATACGAGACAAGTGTAGACGTCGATAAAGGATATAAATGTAAGTCATAGTCAAGTGTTCCCTGGATGTATCGAATAATGTGTTTGAGTACACTCATGTGCTCAATCCTGGGATCATGCATAAACAAGCATATCTGTTGTACGGCATACGTAATATCTGGTCTCGTAAAAGTAAGATACTGAAGAGCCCCTGAAAGACTGCAATAGTGGGTCAGATCCTCATACGGAGAGCTAGCCGCAGCACCCAACTTGGGTTTAGTATCAACTGGAGTGGAAGTAGACTTGCATGAGGACATACCAGCTCGCTCAATGATCTCAGCTTCATACTTCCATTGTGATAAGAATAACCACATGCATGACGAGTAACAACAATCCCCAAAAAGTAACTCAAATGCCTTAAAGTCTTTCATAGCAAACTCATAACTGAGCATTGTCATGATAGACTTTCGCAAAGCATCAGAAGAGGCGGTCAAGATAATATCATCCACATATGATAGGATATAAGTCAAGGAAGTACCACGATGATATATGAACAATGAATTATCAGACCTGATGTGTGAAAACCCAATAGAGGAAACATAGTCTGCAAATCTCTTATACCAAGCCTGTGAGGCCTGCTTAAGCCTATATAAGGACTTCTTCAATAAACAGACATGATGAGGAAATTTGGGGTCACGAAAACTCAAGGGCTGATGCATGTAAACGGTCTCCTTAAGATCACCATGTAATAAAGCATTCTTCACATCTAACTGATGAATGGGCAAAGCTTTCAAAAGAGCCAGACTGAGAACAGTGTGAATGGTAGCCGGTTTGACCACAAGACTAAACGTCTCACCATAATCCACGCCAACCTGCTGAGTCTTACCATTACCTACAAGATGAGCTTTATGCCTCGCAAAAGAACCATCAGAATTATCATTATGAGTAAAAATCCACATAGACCGAATAATATTAACACCAGAAGGACGGGGTACCAAATCCCACGTCTTATTTTCAATAAGAGCATCATATTCGTCGTTCATAGCCAATTTCCAATTCGGGTCATTTAATGCGGACACTGGGTTACGGGGTAGAGGGGATTTAAGAATATTAGAATTTAGATTAAAATGTCTTTTTGGTTTAAAAATATCATGTTGACTACGAGTGACCGGTCTGTGACTTGGGGGAGAATTTGGCGAATTTTGGGACAAAACTGACGGTGTGGATCGCCAAGAGTGGGCCCGCTGCCCAATATCGAATCGTAAATGTAAGACGGACCGAGAATCAGAAAGGTGAGATGGACCGAGAACTGTAGGTCCAATGGGTAGTGGGGCCGCTGGCGGAATCGGGGTGAGGGACAAGTCTGATAAATGGTGGATAATATATGACATCATCATCCAAAAAATCATACGAACTAGGCATGGGACTACTCACTTTAGAAAACGGTAATTGAGTTTCATCAAAAATAACACGACGACTAATGATGATTTTATTAGATGATAAATCAAAACATTTGTAACCACAATGATTAGACGGATAACCCAAAAACACGCAATTAAGGTGACAATCGGAGTCAATGCCGCCATGATAGTAGCCACATTTGATGACCCTCACTCATTCTCGGATAATTCTAGACAAAATCGTAACAACGGTGGCGGAAAAAAAGGTCAAAATCAAAAAATGATGGCAAAAATTACGGCGGCGGTGGCGGCAACAAAATGGTGGCAGACCGACGGGTGGTGACGGAAGGTAGGACACCAAGCCACTGAACCCATGTCAACAGGCTTGGGTTGTTGGGCAGTGGCCATGGGCCAATGGATAGTGGCCCACTCCACCCTACCTAGTTCCAGTGAATTGGGTCAGGCCCAACTACACTCAGCCGAAGCAGACTAGGCTAGTGAACAGTAACTGACACCAGGCTGGCCTGCTTTGGCCTCGGCCTCAGCAAACCTTCGTTGCTGCCAGCCCAACATCAGTTCCGACCCCCACAGATATCAAGGCAGCGATGCATACACTTGGATTAAATCCTCCGGACGTAAATTGGTACATGAACACCGGGGCCACCTCTCATATGACGTCCGCGCCAGGTAATCTCTCGTCACCTCTCATATGACGTCCGCACCAGGTAATCTCTCGTCTTATTTCAATTTGAGCAAAAATCGTGGCATAAATGTTGGTAATGGTAATTCAATTCCAATTCGTGGTTATTGTCACATAAATTTATCTCCCCCGAACCCACCTTTTAGCCTTGAAAAATGTCCTTCATGATCCTCACTTAATTAAAATTTTGGTGTATGTTCGAAAATTTACAACTGATAATTGAGTTTCTGTTGACTTTGACCCTTTTAGATTTTCTGTGAAGGATTTCACGACGGGGATATACCTCTAATGAGATGTAATAGTCAGGGAGAGCTTTATCCAATCACCACCGCCACTTCCACTACTCAAGCCACACCGTCAACATTTGTCGCTCTAGCACATACCTTATGGCATGCGCGTTTGGGTCATCCAGGGGAGTCTGTGATTTCCTTTCTTAAAAAAAATAATTTTATTGCATGTAATTGTACGCGTAGTACTAATATTTGTCCATCTTGTACGCCTGGACATGTTAAATTATCATTTGTAGCCTCAAATTTTAGTACTTTGTTTCCATTTGATATTATTCATAGTGCTTTATGGACATCTCCCATTTTGAGATCTTTGAGCCACCGTTATTATGTGTTATTTTTGGGTGATTATTCTAATTTTTGTGGACCTTTCCTTAATCTAAAAAGTCTCAAATTTTCTCCACATTTCTAAAGTCTAGAACATTCATCCGTACCCAGTTTGAACGAAAAATTAAAAACATTCAATATGATAATGGAAGGGAATTTGATAATGGACCGTTTCGGGAATTTTGTAACACTACTGGCATATATTTTCGGATTTCTTGTCCTCATACGTCCTCACAAAATGGAAAAGCCGGAAAAAAAATTCGTATCATTAATAATATTGTTCGAACATTACTAGCACTTCATTACCACCTTCTTTTTGGCATCATGCATTACAAATGACTACTTACCTCCTTAATATACTCCCTAGCAAAGGATTAGCATATCAATCCCCACTACAATTTCTTTATCATAAAGCTCCCTCGTATTCTCATCTTAGTGTGTTTGGATGTTTGGGCTATGCACTTTTCTCGTCCACTACAATTAACAAACTTCAGGTTCGTTCTACCACTTGTGTGTTTTTGGGTTATCCGGCTAATCATCGTGGTTACAAATGTTTTGATTTATCATCTAATAAAATCATAATTAGTGGTCATGTCATTTTTTATGAAACTTAATTTTCATTTGCTAAATTGTATAATTTCGTATCTAATTCTTATAATTTTTTGGATGATGGACTCTCACCGTACATCATCCATCATTTAGCCCAGCAGGCCCTCTGCCTACTGGCCCAATTGTCCTGTGTCCAGCTTCGATTTTGCAGCTAGCAGGCCCACTGCATGCTGGCCCAAATACCCAGTCTTCCGGTCCAGCTTCTCGGCCAGCAAGCCCACTGCCTGCTGGCCCAAGTCCTTTTCTTTCGGGTCTAGTGTCTCGACTAACATGCCCACTGCTTGCTGCCCCAACGTCTACGTCCCTACGTCCAGTCCATAGGCCAGCAAGCCCACTGCCTGCTGGCCAGTCCCGAGCCGACCCGACACCTACCCAAGTCTCGTCCACTTCTATTTCGAGTCAAGGGCCCGTTACTCATAGCCAACGGGGTATTTTTAAATCTAAAAGATATTTTAATCTCAATTCTAATGTCACTAAATCATCTCTACCACGTAACCCAGTGTCTACCCTTCATGACCCGAATTGGAAAATGGTCATGGATGATGAATATAATGCTCTTATTGAAAATAAGACGTGGGAGTTGATGCCCCGTCCACATGGTGTCAATATTATTCGTTCTATGTGGATTTTTACTCATAAGGAAAAATCTTACGGTTGTTTTGAGAAGCATAAGGTATGTCTTGTAGGTGATGGCAAAACTCAACAGGTTGGCGTGGATTGTGGAGAGACATTTAGTCTGGTGGTCAAACCGAAAACCATTCGCATTGTTCTTTGTCTAGCTCTCTCGAAAACATTGCCCATTCATCAGCTAAATGTGAAAATGGCTTTCTTACACTGTGATCTTAAGAAGACAGTATACATGCATCAGCCCTTGGGTTTCAGGGACCTCGATCATCCTAACCATGTATGTTTGTTGAAAATGTCCTTGTATGGGCTTAAACATGCCCCTCGGGCTTGCTATAAAAGGTTTGTAGATTATGTGTCTACTATTGGGTTTTCTCATAGCATGTCTGATCATTCTCTGTTCATTTATCGTCGTGGCACTTCTCTGGCATACATTATGTTATATGCGGATGATATTATATTGACTGCCTCTTCTGATAATCTGTGCAAGTCTATCATGTCTCTTCTTAGTTCATAATTTGCTATGAAAGATTTGGGGCCCTTGAGTTATTTTTTGGGTATAGCTGTTACTCGTCATGCATGTGGTCTGTTTCTATCCCAAATGAACTATACAATTGAGATTATTGACCGGGCTGACATGTCATCCTGTAAATCCTCTCCTACTCCGGTTGACACCAAACTGAAGCTGAGTGCTAATTCTAACACACCTGACGAGGATCCCTCCCATTATCGCAATCTTGCAGGGGCTCTTTAGTACCTTAATTTCATGAGGCCCGATATTACATATGCAGTGCAACATGTGTGTTTATTTATGCATGATCCGAGGGACGAGCACATGCATGATCTTAAACGCATTGTGCGTTACATTCAGGGCACTCTTGATTATGGTTTGCACTTATATCCATCATCTTTATCTACTCTTGTGTCCTATACTGATGCAGATTGGGGTAGATGTTCAGATACCAGACGTTTGACATATGAGTATTGTATGTTTCTTGGTGATAACTTGGTCGGCTAAACGTCGGGCTACTTTATCATAATCTAGTGCGGAGGCCGAGTATCGAGGGGTAGTCAATGTGGTGTTCGAGTCATGTTGACTGCTTAATCTCCTATTAGAGCTTTACTTTCCTATTCAGAAAGTTACCTCGGTCTACTGCAATAATGTTAGTGCAGTCTATCTCTCTGGGAATTCGGTCCAACATCAGCGCACTAAACATATCGAGATGGATATTCACTTTGTTCGCGAAAAGATAGCTCGTGGATAAGTATGTGTCTTGCATGTCCCTTCACGGTACCAAATTGTTGACAGTTTTACTAAGGGTCTTCCCTTAGTTCTGTTTGAAGATTTTAGGGACAGTCTCAACGTACGAAAATCGTCTTCTATGACTGCGGGGGTGTGAAAGACTATTGTGTATATCACACGGTAGTCCGTGTATATCGGTTTCCTCCATTGTGTATATTTTATCATAATTAGTAGAATTCTTGTATATGTATAATTATAGTAGTAGTCTTATATTGGGAAAAGCTAGTAATCTTGTATTAGGAAAAAATAGATTTAATTTTCTTAATTAGATATTGTATATCATGTATATATATCTTTTCTTTAATGAAAATAATCAAGAGATTATTCTCTTTCGTTCGAAGACTTGCTGGCAATATCCCTGACCAAATCAAAATCAAAACGAAAATAAAAAAGGGGGTAAATTTCTGCTAAAAAAAAAACATGCAGACGCTTATACACCCGATTTGTGTTCCTGGAGCTGCCCGAGCAGCACCAGCAGTCAATAGTCTTCTACTCAAACCAGAAAAAAAGAATGAGACGAAATTCAAACAAGTCCTACCTACCCTTGAATATATCGACAAAATTAGGCTAAAACGAACCCACCCTTCGAGACGGAAAGCCATAACGCACGTCTGTCTTCCTTGAAAGAAATTAAGCAAACCCCAACAATGTTTGAATACATTATATCTTTTGTTGTAATTTAATACTCCTATACTAATTTATATGATACACATATCTTTTTTCAAGAAAAATGATAATCTTTTTGGTCAGTCCCAAAAAAAAATAACACATTTTTTTATTTGATATCAATTTAACTTTAAATTTTATGTTTACCTTAACGAGATGATTTATAACTATACAAATATCTTTGGCTTGTATTAGACCACAAGATTCAAAAGTCTTTCTTTATTTCTTAAACTCCGTGCACAGTCAAATTGGGACGAAGAGGTAATATTTTTATTGTTTGGTTTGACCTATGGTGCTACTGTATAATAATATGTAAGCTTACTAAAATATTCTTAATCTTTAATTATAAATTTATTTATATATGTGTGTGTGTGTAAAATTAGAGTAAAAGTTAATTTATATAAATATGTTAATAAAATTAGAGTAAAATAATAAAATAGAAACTTTAAAAAATAAGCAGATGATGGTGGGGTGAGTGGGGGTAGATGGTAGGGTGGTGGTGGGGAGTTAGGAGGTAGCGGGTGGTGGTAGGGTGGGTGGAATTATAATGGGTAAATCATAAATGAAATAAGAAATCACGTAAAAAAATTTAAATCAATGATTATAAATTTTGAACTTTCCATTAAATCTGTGATTATAAAAATTAAATTTTGTCATTATTATATAACCATGAAATTGCAATATCGTACAATATACTTTTAAAACTAATAAAATCAAACGTGATATCAATGAAATGAAAAAGATACAATAATGAGTCCGCTTGGGCAGCTCAATTGGTTTCAAGGGGGATATTTGGAATAAGAGACCAAGGATCGAATCCCGTCAGCGGCAGTGTGGGGGTTTCTTCTTGAAATAAAGGAGGGCCCCTTGTGCGCTGACGTGATAGTCTAACCTTTGAAATCAATTGAGTCACCATGATTTACCTCCTTCACAGACCTGTCGGACCGGGGTGTGGGGGCTCCTGGGGTGGGAGATTCCACCTTTTGGAATAAGAAAAAGATACAATAATGAGCCACGGAAACAACCATCCAAACACGGGGTAAGAACAGCAAACCATAAATTTGTACAATGCATCTCTATGACCATTTGTCATCTCAAATCAGTTTATAGCTAATACCAGACGGCCCGGCCCAACCCAAACAAACACTATATGGGACCCATTTGAATGGAAATTGTGGAATTTACTGTTTAGGAAATTAACTTTTGTATAAAATTATGATTTTAAGTTACAGTGTAAATATTTTTTACATTTTCATGTCATCTTCACCTATTGTAATAGGTGATATATTCAATACATTAATCTCACTTTTAGGAAACTTAGCTAAAAAATCTTTTGAGTGCAAGAACCTTTTTTTCACTCCCACGGTATATATAACTCAAATCGTAAAACTATTTAAATTAAAGAGTGTATATTGGTATGAAATGTTTTCTTCGTAATTAAACAAATGGGGTTCTTATTTATTTTTTAATATTTGGAAAGTAAACAAAAAATATTATTATCCCCAAAATATTTATATATAATGTAGCAAAATACTATGAAAGTGGGATGGAGCGGATAGTAAAGATAGGGGGTGGCAGAGGGTGACAATCACAAAAGGATATATACGTTAGGGGTGCAAATCACAAATTACTCCTGTTATCTTTTGTTCCCCAAGCAACAAACTTCATCAAAATATATATTCTGATACAAAGCAAAATGGACCATTTCCCCCTTTTCTCTCATTTGGTTATTATAATTTCTTGTGCTTTCACTCTTCAACTAACATCTCATCTCATGTTTATAGCCTTTTTAATTCACTGGCAATTTTAATTTATCATATTCTTCAACATTCATCCACTCCCTAACATTTATCCTTTTGCATTTAATGTCTTTAACAATCCATTCCATATTTTTATTCGATAGTACTTGCAAACAATACGTAGGAATTAAACATTTTCTCAGTTGTACACAGTAATGGATGGGAGCATTTTTAGAGGCTAGGTATACGTTAAAAAAAACATTATGTTTGTTCAATGAAGGAATGGCCACTCTGCAAAATGGCCAATTTTTTTTTTGCCATCGATACGAGTAAATGTAAGGAGGCAATGCCTGTATACATATCAATTGTACATAATAAAATTCGCGTCGAAAAATAATGTCAAGAAAGGGAAAATAGTAGTTTAGGCTAACAAAGTGGGCTCTGTAGCCCAAATAAATGGATTAACTCAATTAAATTGGATTTTTTTTAAAAAAAAGTTCCATATGAGTGCTCACCAACTATATTTATTTGAATTTTATTTAAATTGGAGTTTTATTCAAATTCAATTATATTAGCCCATAATATTTATTTGAATATAATTAAAATTATTTTATGATTTAAATCCAATAAAATTTAAATGTCTACACCAACCATTGAGACCGCATTTTATTGACTAGAATTGCCAAGGAAACTCAATAAATTAAAATACAAACAACAACGCCACGAAGAGCAAACTAAGTTCATAGATATTAGACTAGCTAGATGGTTGCTTCACTTTGATCTGAATAATCTCAATTTAAAATCTGAAATATTCTTATTGTGAATCTGTAAGCTCCACTCTTAATTCATTATGTTAAAACAAGAAATAATTTGAGTGTTTTATGCACTGAAGCATTGTGTATCTATAACATGCACCATGCTAAGTTAGAAAATTAAGGAGTTGATTATCTGAAACTTTTACAATCATTATGTTTGCACATGTTATAGGTTCATCGTGCCCTAATCAAAGACGATGCATCATTATAATTGGAAAGTAAGTACTAAATTAGATGAAGATGAGACTATAATTTCATACATCACGCATCAGAATTTGAAAGAAGGGAGAAACTTTTGATATTATTAGATCCGTTATTTATTATGCGATTCATCGAATCAAAGATGCAACTTCATGTAACCTTATTCAAGCTAGCAGCACATAATTAAAGTAGATTTAACTCGAAAAATCAAGCAAACAAGATGATTCATGGGTGTTTTAGATGATCGATTTGGTGCGTGGCAAACTTAATGATTTTCTTGGATGGCAATGGAATGTTATGAACACCACTCTCTTTGAAAGGGCAACAGTAAAACACCGGGGGACGACAACAAGGAGTTGGCGGTAGTCCTTGTGTTGTTGTCACTACGAGGAACAACATCAACATGACAATGATACTTGTACTAGTTTCTTTGGCCATAGAGTATATATAGTATGAGTATGTGATTTTTCTTTATGGAAGTTTTTTGTGTTTGTATGAGAAACTAAAGATTATGTATCGCCTATATATAGAAAGAGATGAGTAGGTGATTATATTAGTTTATATATGATTGTCACATTTCCTTGTTCTCTCTTAATCCTATGCATTTTCTTGAGCTTTGGGATTTCCATTTTACCTTGAATGTATCTTATTAAAGAAATAAAAAGAAAGTTGAAGGTAGCTAGAACTTAGAAGATAGTACAATATGTTGATGATGAAAATAAGTGTTGACAAATATTCCTCGGACATATCGCTAGACCAGATGAATATTAACATTACAAGATTGGAGATTTTGTTATGTAATCCTTTATAAATGTTTTGAATGATATGGGCCTAAACATAGTAGAAAAATGGTTACAGATGCTTTATATAGCTGATTTTAACTAGTTCAGCGCATATGCCAGCGAAATTTAACCTCTCATGCAAATACTTTTTAATTGTTCCCTTTATAGATATGCTTGCATTGGGAATGCATTCCTAACAAAATAGTCACAAAAGGACTTGTTGAGAAATATATATATATATATATATATATATATAAGAAAACTACTTATGAGTTGGTATGACTTTTCGATTCTGACACCAACTTCTTCATTTTTTTTTGGTTAAGTTGCAAGTTTAGATTGGAATTTATTACTCTCTTTTTGTATTACATTCGTATATACTTTTTGTATTTCATAAAATTTTACATAATCATGTACTTCACTTCTTACTTTTGGCTTCAAGACCCAAGGATCTTGTTGCGCTTTTGGGTTTTAAAACACTGGGAACCCTACTTAAAATTTAAATTTGAAAGGGCATAATGCAGATGACCACAAAAATAAGTCTAACAATATGATGATGATGACCGTAATCAAGTGCGCATAAATACAAATAAAAATATTGTGATTTGAGATTTTATCTTCAAATTAAATATTCTATTAAATAGAAGTAATTCATCATCATTCGATTTCGTAAGAGACTACGCCAACACCTCAATTATAACTTTGAATCCAAATAAGAATAGACATTGTTACAATTAAGTCCCCGACTTAGTCGTTTCTGTAAGATGATATTAATCTTCCTTAGGAAGTCTTTCTCATTAATATCAATATATATAGTGTACAATATACAATCCTAATACAAGAAGAAAGAAGAATCATAATCACAATACAAGAGGAATCCTAATCTAATAATGGGTAGGGATTGTAGTGTTATAGTTGTACACGTTTACACACCCTCTCAGTCGGAGCGGGAGGAGGCCTAACGCTAAGACTCAAGGAACAGCTGTCTTAGGAGGCCCTTCGTGAAAATATCTGAGTATTGATATGAGGAAGGCACGTGCAATACCTTAATATGCCTGAGAGCAACCTTCTCGCGAACAAAGTGGATGTCCATCTCAACATGCTTGGTTCGCTGATGCTGAACCGGATTGTGAGACAGGTATATGGCGGATATGTTATTACAATAGACCAGAGACGATTTACTTAAAGGACACTAAAGCTCTAAGAGAAGGTTTCGGAGCCAACAGATCTCAGCGACAACATTAGCAACTCCTCTATACTCAGCTTCTGCACTCGAACGGGATAATGTGGCTTGTCGTTTGGCAGACCAAGAGATGAGATTATCACCCAAAAACACACAGTAGCCGGATGTAGAGCGGCGAGTGTCTGGACAGCCTGCCCAATCTGCATCGGTGTAGGATAATAGCGAGTTTGGTGCCGAAGGGTATAAGTGTAGTCCATAATTCAGTGTGTCCTTAACCAACTTGATGTCAAAATGCTTTCTTGCATGGGACCTTCGTGAAACCATTTATATGCATCAGCCTATGGGATTCAGGAATCCGGTTCATCCAGATTATGTGTGTTATTTGAAGAAATCACTTTATGGACTGAAACAAGCTCCTCGTGCATGGTACCAACGATTTGCTGATTTTGTATCCTCTATCGGTTTTTCACATAGCAAATATGATCATTCATTTTTCATCTATAGCAAGGGTAATGACATGGCATACATCTTATTATATATTGATGATATCATCTTAACTACATCTTCTAATACACTTCGTTGATCTATTATGTCACTCCTTGCCTCTGAGTTTGCTATGAAGGATTTGAGGCCCCTAAGCTATTTTTTGGGCATTGCTGTTACGAGTCATGCAGGTGGCTTATTTATTTGTCAAGGAAAGTACGCTGAAGAGATCTTTGACTGAGCAGACATGACGTCTTGCAAACCGTCTCACACACCGGTGGACATTAATTCCAAACTCAGTGCCTCTTCGGGTTCTCTGTATGCCGATCCGACTCATTATCGCAATTTAGCAGAAGCATTGCAGTATCTCACTTTCACGAGACCAGATATATCCTATGTCGTGCAACAAATATGCATACGTATGCACAGCCCGACAGATGAACATATGAATGCGCTCAAACGTATTCTGTGATATGTACAAGGTACTCTTCACTTCAGCATACACATGTACAAGTCCTCACTCTCTGGTCTCATCTCTTATTCTGACGCTGATTGTGGTGGCTATCCGGACACTGGTCGATCCACGTCAGGTTACTGTGTCTTCCTCGGAGATAACTTGCTTTCTTGATCTTCTAAAAGACAACCTGCTGTCTCGATCTAGTGCCGAAGCCGAGTACAGAGGAGTAGCGAATGTTGTTTCTGAAGTCTTGTTGGATACGCAGCCTTCTGCTGAACTTCATTGCCCAATCCAAAGCTACATTGGTCTATTGTGATAATGTAAGTGTGATATATCTCTCCCGGCAATCCCGTTCAATATCAGCGCACTAAACACATTGAAATGGATATTCACTTTGTACGTGAAAAAGTGGCTCGTGGACAAATTCGTGTCCTTCATGTTCCTTCCCGGTATCAGATTGCTGACATATTTACTAAAGGACATTTGCGCATACTCTTTGATGATTTTCGAGCCAGACTCAGCGTACGAGAACCTCCCGCTTCAACTACGAGGGTGTGATAGAATATTACAAGAATATTCTCGTATCATTGTATATCTTTTATATTAGGTTAATTTATATTCCGATTGTAATTAGAAAGGTTAGTTACCTAGTTTGTAGCCATATAAGTAATTATGTAACACTATAAATTGTACACAATAATCAATGAAAATGAGGTAACTTATTCCTTTAGTACAATTACAATCTATGATAGAAAAAATATTGATCTCGAGCATAAAGTAAATCTCTTCCTTGGATAATTCATAGTAATATTGAGATGTTGAATCTATGTTAACTCTATACACACTAATTTTCTCTTAATTTGATATAGCTTTAATTGTTTATCAGCTTCTTATTTATTTATTTTTTCCGTTAGGCACCAAGCCAACAGTCAGCTGGTGTGACTAATGAACCAGCTGACGTTACAGAAGAGAGTGTAAATGGTGAAGAACTTGCATTTTGTGGTGTTACGTGTGCAAAGTGCTGTGTGTGTTTCGAAAAGAGTCATGGGACTAGAACAGGAAGAAGGGCAGGCCAAGTTGTAAATTGCTGATGTAGTGGAATTTTTTACTTAAAGATGGTTGAGATTAACATTTCAAATAGTTTTATAACATAAATAAAAGAAAGTATGGACAGGGTTTAGTAGCATGAGAGATAGATGGTGCATTTATTGATCTGTTCCTAAATGGTCCATATAAGCAGATAATCCCTTCA